>JAADXX010000944.1:0-10271 GCA_023338025.1 Phytopythium oedochilum
CCAGCGAAGATCAGACGCTGCTGGTCAGGCGGGATGCCCTCCTTGTCCTGGATCTTCTGCTTCACGTTGTCGATAGAGTCCGACGGCTCCACGTCCAGCGTGATCGTCTTGCCCGTCAGAGTCTTCACGAAGATCTGCATGATGGCTGGTGTTTCCGACGAACGCGAGCCGGTTGGGTGTTGTGATTTTCAGGATGTGTCTTTCCCGTCAAATCGGAGAATGGAGCTCTTGTTGTCTTGGTTGCCCGAGAAGCAACCCTTTTCAAGATTGAAGGTCGGTTTAATGCTTTCAATGTTCCCCGCATGTATTGTATACAAATTCGTTTGATCTATAGCATGCGGATTTCGGTACGCGTATTAGCTTTTGTGTCGATCAGACCATCACTCTGATCTGGGAAAGGATGCGAACGCTGGGGTAGGTGTTTCCTTCAACCCGTCTTCTCGACCCCTCGCTGCCGAAGGGGGGGGGGCATCATAATGGGTGCAAGATAGAGCGAGAGGTCGACCCCCGAGTGTGGCGTTGACGCTATCAGAGCGTTCTGAGAAAATGCGGAACGGATAGGGAGCGAATCTACCCGTCTAGCTTCCGCTCAGCTTTTTGCTGCTTGCGGATTCTGTAAAACTTGATATATATATGTAAACGCATGAAGCCTTCAACCTACAT
Source organism: Phytopythium oedochilum (assembly GCA_023338025.1). Classification (NCBI taxonomy): domain Eukaryota; phylum Oomycota; class Peronosporomycetes; order Pythiales; family Pythiaceae; genus Phytopythium; species Phytopythium oedochilum. The sequence goes on from JAADXX010000944.1 coordinate 664, forward strand.
TACCACGGAAGTGCAGATCGAGAGAACCCCGCGATCTTGGCGGTTCCGGCGAGTGCCGCGTGGGCGAATGCATGCATGCACCTTCAAGTCGCAGCTCCATGCGGTGCGCGAGGACACACCCGACACCGGTGCCTGCACGCGCGCGCAGGAGGGATCAAGCCGGACGAGGACGTCGAACGGCGCTGGACAATCAGGCCGTTGGAGGACGCATGCGATGCGGAAAAGCGCCTGTCCATCTGTTATTGTGAGGGTACACGTGTCTGCCATGATGCGACGACAAAGAAGGCGGGGGTCAACGCCCTGGGATGAACCGGTTCGTGAGCAGGCCGATCCTTATCCTAGACGAGCAAGAAGCAGCGGCGCGCGCGCGAGTTCTCCCTCGCCGTCGTGAAGGAACCCGGCGACTGCATTCGGTCACGAAAAATACGACAGCTGCTCGACGTTGCCCACGTGCGCGCATGTGCGTGAGGCGCCGCCGAGCTGCAGCGTCGCGTACGGGTCCTGCTTCGTGTCCGCCACGCCCAGCACCCCGCCGGGTGTCGCGACGCCCTGATCGCCCTCCGCATGTACGCGCAGCACGAGTCCGGAGCCGTGCTTCGCCGCGCCACCTTGGACTTCAACATGTGCTTTGGTGTCCGCGAAAAGGAAAGATTTCGTGACGAAACTTTAGCAGAAACAAGCGATACTTGAACGATTGCTTACGTGCTGGCGAACTATTTTCGCTTAGGTTTTCGTGCGAATTTTACCAAAAGCGGAAAATCCATAGGTCATTCATTTCATTCCGCACATTGATCGATCGGGCGGGCTGGACGCCATGATGCTGCGGCTCGGGGGACGCGGCGGCGCGAACGGAAAGGGCAAGGTGGCGGCGGGGGACGCGGACAAGACGAAGGGCGGGGACGCCAGTGCGCCCAAGCTGCCGGCGAGGGTGGAGGAGACGCTGGCGAATGTGAGCGCGGCCGCCGCGGGTTGGATCGTGCGCCGCGCGCTATTAACCAGACGCTGCTGCTGCTGCTGCGACAACGACAGGTGCTTCCGTCCGAGGACGCGCTGGACCGGCCCGAGTTCGACGCGCGCGAGTTCATCAACCGCAACTTCCCGGACGAGCAGAGCCTGGACGATATCGGCGCGTTCGTGAGCCGGCTGCGCGTGCGCATGAGGGAGCTGGACGACGCGCTGTCGCAGGCGTCGCAGGACCAGAGCCTGGCGGCGCACCAGGCGCTGGCGGACCTCAAGGAGGCCAAGCTCGCGGTGCAGCAGCTCTACCACAAGATCCACGACATCCGCGGCAAGGCGGAGCAGTCGGAGGTCATGGTTCAGGAGATCTGCCGCGACATCAAGCAGCTCGACTTCGCCAAGCGGCACCTGCAGATCACGCTGACGGCGCTCAAGCGCCTCCACATGCTTGTCAACGCCGTGGACCAGCTCGAGCTCATGGCGTCGCAGCGCAACTACCGAGAGGCGGCGTCGCTGCTCGAGGCCGTCAATCAGCTCTTCACGCACTTTGACGGGTTCGCGAACGTCAGCAAGATCGTCGAGCTCCACTCGACCGTGCGCACGCTACAAGAAGAGATGGGCGCCCAGATCTTCGCGGACTTCCGCTCGATCGGGCCGCTTGAGACGCTCGAGGAGAACTTCACGTCGGAGGAAGAGCTCAACGCTGTCTTCACGAACCTGTCTGCGGCGTGCGCTGTCGTTGACGCGCTGGGCCGCGCCACGCGGGAGAAGCTCGTTCGGTCCTTCTGCGAGGAGCAGTTAGTCGCGTACGACAAGCTGTTTGGCGACAATGGCGAGTGCGCAGGGCTCGACCAAGCCGACAAGCGCTACCCGTGGTTCTACCACTTGCTGTCAACGATCGAAGAGCGGCTGGACCGCATCTTTCCTCGCCATTGGCTCATAAGTCGCCGCATCTGCATCCAGTTCTGCGAGACCACGCGCTCGCACTTGCTGGCGCAGATCGGCGCGCACACGCCGGAAGAAATGGACGTGACGCTGCTGCTGAAGTCACTGCAGCGCACGCTCATGTTTGAGCGTGACGTCGCTGAGCGATTCGAAGGATCAGCCCCTGGCGGTGTTGACAATGAGGACGAGTTCGACGAAGACGGACAGCTGATCGACCCGCATTCGGCCGAAGGGATCAAGCGCAAGCATCGGCGTCGCAAGCGCGAGGCCGAGCGGAAGGCATTGGCGGAGGAAGTGGCAAAGAAGGGGGATGTGTTCCTTAGCACTGCAGAAGTCGACCTGCCCACGATTCGCGGCATCATCTCGCGCTCGTTCGACCCGTTCATGACGGCGTACGTGCATCTGGAGCGCAAGAACATGGAGCAGATGATTGACGAGGTCATGAACGCCGAGGTGGTCGACCGAAACGGACAGTTGCCCGTGTTTTCCAGCTCCGTGAACATGTTTGCGTACATTCGCAACTCCATCAAGCGGTGTACGGCGCTGACGAACGGACAGACGTTCTTCGATCTCCACAACGAGTTCAAGCACTGCTTCCAGCTCTACTCGCAGCGATTGCTCAGCAAGCTGCCGGCGGCGATTGCGGCGCCTGCGAGCAGCGCCGGTAGCGGCTCCAGCGCGTTCGGCGACTCTTCCAGCAGCGTGAACGCCAGCAGCAAGATCCGGCTGTCTGACAAGCAGGAGGAAGAGCTGTGCTTCGTTATCAACACGGCCGAGTACTGCGCGGAGACACTGCCGTCGCTGGAGGACGTAATCCGCTCCAAGATCGACAAGGCGTACAGCGAGTCGATCGAGCTGTCGGGCGAAATTGACACATTCCACGATGTGGGAGCTGCCGCGATGAAGTGCATTGTGGCGGGCCTCGAGACCGCGCTGGACGATGACCTGAGCGCCATGCCGCGCGCGAACTGGCAGACCTGGGAGGCAGTTGGCGACGAAAGCGCGTACGTGGTGCACATGGGCGAGAAGCTGCGCGTGTTCGTGCCCGTGATCCGCCAAATGCTCTCGGCGCTGTACTTCACCAACTTTTGCGATAAGTTCGCGGCGGCGTTCGTGCCGCGCATACTCCAGACTGTTATGAAGTGCCGCAAGGTGAACCAAGTCGCGACGCAACAGCTCCTGCTGGACGTATACGCGCTCAAGACGCTCTTCCTGCAGCTCCCCGTGCTGCATACGAGCGACTCGCTTGGCTCATCAGGGGCGTCCTCGCCACTGATCCCCGCGCGCTACACCAAGTTCGTGACGAACGAGATGGCGAAGGTGGAGAGCGTGCTCAAGCTGCTCGGCACGCCCAACGAGATGCTCGTGGAGAGCTTCAAGATCATGTGGCCGGACGGGAACGCGGATGACTTCCAGAGCATTATGAACATGAAGGGCCTCAAGAAGAGCGAGCAGCAGGCGTACCTCGAGACGCTGGGGCTGCAGCGCCGTCCCGCGGGCAAGATCGCCGAGATGGAGGGCAAGATGAGCGACATGACCGAGAGCCTGAAGAAGAACATGCAGAACTTGGCCAAGGTGCCGTTCAACTTTGCCGGCGGCATGAACTCGTCGGGCCAGAACTGAGTGAGGCCGATCAGAGAGAGAAGCGGAGCGGGTTACACGCAGATAAAGGTAACACCTTCCACCACACTTCTCGCTCATCGAAGCCGCTCCGTTCGTTTTGATACCGACGGGGTGTCAAGCTTCAACGTGATACAGTTCAACGGGGCAGCGCTCGCTGCGCTGAGCGCCAAAACAATAGTCCTTCGCGCAACAAACACGAGCCGACCGTCGAGTGCACGCAGATATTGGCACAAGCGAACTCGCCCCATAGTGAATGGGTGTGCTGCCCGCACCTCGGCTCGGCTTGTGATACCATTGATGGCCATAAATTCTGTCAGCGTGTGGCGTTATGCACTTTGACACCTCGGTAGAGCTCTGCATTCCTGAAGTCGAGCGCGCGGCACGGCACAATCCATGGAAGTGACTGCAGCGACTGCAAGTTGATGTTCTCTTGGTCGTGTGCCGTCGCCGATGTCTGTTTGGTATTTGTCTCTGTCTTCCTGGCCACCACTCATCGCCTGGAAGTAGCCATCGTGGCGTCTAGGCGCGGTCATTCGAGCAGTATCTGCGTCGTCAGTATCGTTGGCACCTTCCCTAGGCACTTGCAGCTGAATGCCACTCAGACTCTCGCTGTCCTCCCAGTCCCCGCGGTTCCCGCTCACGCGCACGTACTCAAGTGACAGCAGTCAGTGCCTTGACAATAGCGCGACTGCCGCCGCAGACATGCAGTTGCCTTCAAGCCCGAGCCTCTCTAAGCGCCGCATCGAGTTCATCTCGGGGGCAAGTGATGGTCCGAGCGCGTTGTGGTCCAGGTCGAGCTCAACGAAGCTGCGCAACCGCTTGATCTGAGCTGGCAACTGTCCATGGAGCTTGTTCAGGCTCAACCCGAGGCGGTTGAGCAGGCGCAGCTTCGTCACTGGCACTGGGAACACTGCTAGCGCGTTGTGGTCGAGCCGCAGGTCGCGCAGAGTTCTCGGGAGCTCCAGGGATGCGGGGAGAACCTGGATGCGGCTGCGTTCCAGGTACAAACGCTCGAAGTTCGGCATTGCGTGAAGCTCGGCGGGGAGAGAGGTCAACGCGTTCCCACCAAGACCCAGGATTTCCAGCCGCTGCAACGCGCTGATCTCGCTAGGCAGTACTGCCACCGCGTGGTTAGTGAGCCACAGAATTGCTTTAGCCCGCCAGCCAGTGTCATTTTGCTGACGGTCACGGGTGGCAGCACGCGAAAAGCCTCAACATTGCTGGTGTCTTGCGTCACTTCTTTCTCGGCGGTGGCTGGAGACAGCGATCGACTCAGGTCCAGACACGCGGCCCTCGATGTGAGCGCGTTGGCGAGCCGCCTGCCAACCTAGAGACCCGCTCTCTCTCTCTCCTAACTGGGCTTCTCGTTGGGCACGAGATGGAATTGGTGGCTTGACAGTTGGAGTAGCCGAGGACTCTGTCGGTGTGTCTGCAGGTTCATACTTCTTTCTTGTAGGAGGCACTTGAAGTGACCCGACAACAGCGCGAGTGCGTGTCGCCGACTGTGGGGAGTGCTGATAATGCCCGGTCTGCTGCACTCCAGCTTGAAGTGCTGCCGACGCCATGGTCGACTTCGCATTCGACGCAAGCTGGCGGCGGAACTGCTCCACCTGGCGCAACACGTTCAGGAAGCGGTCGAGCCCCAGCACCTGAGCAACATAGCGCTCGAGGCCCTTCTTGCGCTCCTCGACAATCTCGCTCGAGTTGCCCGTCTTGCCTCCGAACACGCCACCGAGACGGTGCTTGTGAGGGAACGACGAGAGCGTAGCGACCGTCGGCGGGATCTTGTTGTTGAGGTCCTTTTGGGGATGCTCGAAGACACTAAAACGATGCGACACAATCCACGTCGTCGACTCGCGAGCGTCACGAGGCTGCCACGCGCAGCGGAGCACGTCCACCGTGTACTAGGCGTAGTTGTCGTCCTGCAGCACTTGCGTGCGGTGCATCTGACACTCAAAGTAGCTGTCGTGGATGACAACACGTCCGCCCTCCGACGCGAACGAGCCGAGCGGAGCCGTCAGCGCCAAGAAGCTGTCCTGCGTGCAAGAAAATCTGCGAGGACGAGCACCGAAGTAGTCGCCGTATCTGGCACCAGCACCCGCCGTCTCGCTGTTCGTCGTCAGCAACAAGCCACACTCCTCTCGCAATGCAGGTAATTGCCGTCCGCAGTGTTGTTCGTCGCACCTCAAGCTGGGCAGCGGAGCTGGATACCGTGAACGATAGTCGTGTACAGGCGGTTGAGCGAATCCTCCTGCTCGGGCGTCAGCGCCGCTCCCGATCCTGGCTCCTCCGTCGGCTTCTTTTGGAGGGATGACACAAACTCGCCGTACTCGCTCAGGCCTGTGCAAGACCGCCCAGCATGCTGGCACTGACGCGCGCGGCATCGAGAAGAGCCTCCCCTTGCGGCGCTCGGCCTCCTGGCGCTCGCGAGACATGCGCTCCTAGAGCTTGCGCGCCTCGGCAATGGCACGAAGCTCAGCCTGGCACTCGTGCTCCACCGCAGCGGTCGCTTCATCAGCGGCAGCTTCGGCATTAGCAACGACCCGAGCGGCTTCCTGGGTAAGCTTCATCGCCTCTTCCTCGGCAAGACGAGCCTCCTCCTTTATGCGGCGGCACGCGCAATGCTCTCACGACGGGCCATATCAGCCGCGATGCGAGCCTGCTTCTCTCTGCGCTTCGCTTCCTCAGCCTGGTGACGCGCTTCTTCAGCGCGCGCGGCGGCAAGCGCGATCATTTCCTGCTTCTTCGTCTTGAACAAGCGGCGGGCGGCCATGGATCGAGTCGAGAAGAGCGATCTTGCCAGCCTTGAAGGACATCTCGTTAATACCGAGCTTGAACGCGTCCATCGGGACCAAAAACGCCCACAGGAGCGCATTGATCAGAGTAGGGCCGCTTTGGTTCGCACACAGGCGCTGAGCATCAGGCGGCATGAACTTCGTGTACGCGTTCACGAGCCGGCAGGCCGACCTTGAGCACCTGCGCCGTCTGCTTGATACCCTGACAACGCAGCTGGACGACAACGTAGCGCGGGTCGAAGATACCCACGCGCATGAGCGCGTTCGACTTGATGCAGCGAATGAAGTTGCAGCGAGTCGACCAGGTCCTGCATCTGCTTCGAGAACTTGGCGGCCACACTGCGCACCAGCTTCTTCTTGCCAGGGCAAACATCTTGCTCGGTCTCGTTCTTGAAAAGAGCGACAGCCAGCCGGTTACTCGAGCCCATGAAGATATTCGTCATGCCGCGCGGGATTGTGTCCTTGTTCTTGTCAATGAACGCGCCGATCGTGTACAACATCGAACTGGCAAAGTTGCGCACAATGAACGCGTGCTGCATAACCTTTGGGTGCCGGCACAGGAAGTACGGGTTCTTGGCGTGCTTACGGTGCAGAGTCATCAGGAACTTATCGTCACTCGGCTTCGGGTTCATCGCCTCGGCATCCAGCAGACTCAGGATACCATAGGGCTTCGAAGCAATCAGGTCAACGCACTTGCGGTTGTCCAGCCACTTGATCGTGCCGACCGTGATGCCCTCGAACTTGTACAGCTCCATCTCGGCGATGAACACCTGCTTGTTGAACGTCGCCAGCACCACAGCAGCACCTCGCTCGTGTAGTTGATCAGCAGCTGCTCAAAGTCATTGCGATGGAACGACTTATCGAGAACACCGATGTACGGCAACGAGTTCGGGTTGTGTCCAAGCGACTTGCTCACTTGCACGATGATCCAACCAAACAGGCGGCTGTAGAGCGCCTTTGCGATCGCATTGCGCTAGTACACGGCGTTCTGCTCGTTGTGACACATTGTGAAGTCTCCTCGCAGGTCACGATTTCGTGCTCCATGATGACCTTCGACACCGCGCTCTCCAAAACGCCCAGCAGCTTCGCCGTCGTGGTCAGCGCGTTGTTGGCCAACTGCTTCTAGATCACGGCGGCCTCGCCTTCAGGCGTGTCCTCCTCATCGAACTCGATGTTACCCATGTGCAGCAGATCTGCAATGACCGAGAAGACGACATGCTGCTGGGAATCGTCGATGCCGATGCAGCTTAGACGGCAAACGACGTCCTCTAAGCACGCACGGTCGCCCGTCTCCTCGGCGATGTAGCAGTTGCTCTGGTTCAAGTAGCAGTAGTCTTCGGGCTTGGTGAGCTGGAACTCTTGGCGCGCGGCGGCCGACGCACCAGCAAGCAACTGGCAGAGAATGTGGAAGTTGCGCTCGCCATCAACCTGGTACCCCAGGCGGGACTTCTCCAGCAGGTACGTCTCCACGAACGCGCTGGCCAGCTTGAACTCGCTGTCATTGGTGACCTGCAGCTTCATGAACTTACCGAAACGACTCGAGATGTGGTTGCGGAGCGTTTTGGCGTTACCGAAAACCATGATGATCGGGTTCTTCTCAATGAGGCGGCTGTGGAGAGAAGAGCCGTGGAGGGAGCGGCTGCGCGACAATTGCTCGATCTCGGCGCCGCGACGCCTTCTTGCCGTACCAGCCGCGCGTCGTCAGGTGCTTGAGCACGATCTTGGACGACTCGGTCTTACCGGCACCGCTCTTCAGCAACAAGGAATCAGCTCGCTAGGTTCGAGCCGCTAGGCCGTACAATGTATATATCCACCCCGCGCGCGTTGCTCACCTCGCCACTGATGCCAACCGACTGGTTCGTCGGCATCTCCGTGCCCGTGTTGTCGATCATCTGCTGGTACGCTATCTCGGCGATTGAGAAGGGGAGCAACGAGCTGCCGGCTGTGTTGACGATCTCGCTGATGCTCGCTCGGGTTGGGCAGTTCGCGCAGCGGGTTGACGGCGACCAGCACGTTCGCCATGGAGGCGTACGTACTGTAGAGCTTCTCCCCCGCGCGCTAGCGACTCGCCGCCTTTGAGCCTCGAGCGTTCAGCCAGGTTGCGCTGCAGCTTGGCCCATGTGCACGCGCCTTCCTGTAAAAGCCACGTGGCCTTTCCAACAGCCACGGAAATCATCAATACACGTGCAAATGATCAAAAGCCGGGCGTTTGCCATCACTGGTGGCACCAGGTCGGTGGTCTCGATGCGCAAAAAGTGTCCGTCGTGTGGACGTATGCGTCCGAGTGGTGTAGACGGAGAAAGTTGAAGCGTCGCTCGCTCGTGGCAACAGCTTCTCATCGCGCTTCCAAGGCCGGCGCCACTCTCCAATTGCTTGCTCAGCGAGGACCAAATTGGCCACCTCGGGCACTCGAAGAAGGGGGCGGCTTTGCGCTTGGGTCAGCGCCATGCAGATCTCCCCAGCAAGCAGATGCAGAACGGGAACACCGTGTCGGACTGCAACATCCTGGAGAAGTCGACGGGCAAGACCAGGTGTAACCCGGCTGCGTAACCTTCGTACCTTGAAAAGGTGCGAAACACTTCAACACGTCACGGACCGACCAGTTTCTGTGCGTGGGTTGGTGTCGCAGCAGCAGAGCGACAGAGAAATGCGCGAATGATGGTCTAACAGGCTGCATTCACCCAAGCGCAGAATCCGCAGCTCGGATTTTGTATCTGGAACATTCGATTCTCTTCTGGAACTGTGAAGGGAAGCATCTATCAATAAAACCTTGTCGAGGTTTCCCTTCGTACCTTGTCCCAGATGACCTTTCTCGAGTTGGTTTCCCCCGCAGGTGCAAGGCTCGAGGTCATTATCCAATTTGCTCGGCGAGCAACAAGAGAAGAACAAGACCAAGCTCAAGAAGGAACACTCGGGAGATATGCAGATCTTCGTGAAGACTCTGACGGGCAAGACGATCACGCTGGACGTGGAGCCGTCGGACTCTATCGACAACGTGAAGCAGAAGATCCAGGACAAGGAGGGCATCCCGCCTGACCAGCAGCGTCTGATCTTCGCTGGCAAGCAGCTTGAGGACGGCCGCACTCTGTCGGACTACAACATCCAGAAGGAGTCTACGCTGCACCTGGTGCTGCGTCTGCGTGGTGGCATGCAGATCTTCGTGAAGACTCTGACGGGCAAGACGATCACGCTGGACGTGGAGCCGTCGGACTCTATCGACAACGTGAAGCAGAAGATCCAGGACAAGGAGGGCATCCCGCCTGACCAGCAGCGTCTGATCTTCGCTGG
>JAADXX010000945.1:0-10271 GCA_023338025.1 Phytopythium oedochilum
CATGACGCAGCTCATCGTCTGCTGGGTGCTCGCCGTCGTCGGCATCGCGCTCGCCTACTTGGCCGTCTCCAAGTACGTCCCGGACACGCTCGTCGGATCGGAAGAGGAGGCCGCGGACATGCAGAAGGAGGCAGAGTACCATGCGCTCGACGCCGCGCAGAAGGCCTAAGGCGACACGTCCGTCCCTGTGCGTATCCTCCTTACCGAATATCGATGTCGATCCCCCTCAATGTCTTGGATCGTTAGGTAGTATCCCACTAGATCGCTGCAAGTCGAACTGCGCCTCGCTTCCTCTGACTGGGGATGCACCAGACCAGTGCTCGCCACGACGAATGCGCCGGTCCATTCAGTCCGAGAGAACTCTGAGTAACTGGCAGCTGGGTCAAACACACAGGAAGGATCAATGCTCGCCGGCTTGCTGCTTGAGACCACTTCTTGGTGATCGTTGCGCTGGTTGGGTCGATGCTTTGGTAACAAGCTCGCGAGCAGCTTCCAGCCCGTGACCGTAAGGGTATCACCTGACGTGCTTGTAATACCAGCACCCGATGAACAGGCTCGTGTCGAGGAGAGAGCAGCAGTAAATGACCCCCATCCATACGCAGTACGTAGCGTCCACATCGAAGCGCTGCGTATATTACGTACGTGGGCTGTCGGGCAGGGCCGCTGGTGTCCTCGAGGACCTCACTGCGGTCTCCCTACATCATCAGACGGTGCGATGGCTGTCTTGGACTAGTCGACCGATCCACATTCGCGCCGTCGCTGCGGACGCGCTCATATATTGCCCGCGGAGCAACCGACGGCGTGTCGGGACGCGGCTAATCGAGCTCGTCGACAGAGAAGACGGTGCCGCGCGGAGGCCCGGGGGCCGCCCTCGCTGGCCCAGGCGGCAGCAGGGTCGAGCGCTCCGGGTCGTGCAGCCGCACGTAGTCCTGCAGCTCCTCGTCGAACACGACGAAGGACCGCTTGGCCGTCAGCGTCGGCTCGCGCGCCATGCCGTCGTACCAGCTGTGGTTGTATGGGTTGCGGTCCGCCCCGTTGGAGCTCGCGTCGCTGGGCTCGCTGGAGGGTCCGCGCGCGCGTCGCGAGGCCTCGGCCGCCCCCTTGCCGGCCTTTGTGTTGTTGCCGAGGTCGCTGCTGGCGCGTGACCGCTCGTAGTCGCTCTGCCCGTCGTACTCCTGCCGGCGCCGCCGGTCGCGCCTTTTCTCCTTGTCTAGGTACTTTGCTAACCGCTCCATCTCCTTTGGGTTCCACCAAATGCCGGACATTCCTGTCTTTGCTGCTGTCGCGGCTTGGCCGTGGTCGTTGCTGTCTTGATTCCCGTCGTCCACGATCGAGCAGCGCCGCGTGAACGACGCGAGTCTCCGCAGCTCTGACTCGCCGGCGTGGAAGCTGCTGGCGTAGCTGTCGCCGAACTCGTCGCTTATGTACCGCTCGTCACCGTCATCCTCCAACAGCGTGCCGTCGTCCAGATCGAGCTCGCTCCAGCCCTGCGTCGGCGTCATCGAGTGCGACGGCGAGGGGGTCGAGGTGGAGTGGCTCTCGCCGACGCCAGCTCTCTCTCGCGCCGCTTCGTCCCGACGATGGCGCTCCGTCGTGCTAAGCGTACCGCTGTTGCTATACTCACTGCTGGTGATGCTGCTGATGGACGGATGCATGCTGTCCGCCGTGTCCACACACGTCCGGCAGAAGATCTCGCGCTCGGGCTTGTTGGTCCGCGCGCGCAGGCGGAAGACGGTCTCGCGACGGCGGCAAATGCGGCAGACGGCCTTCTTGCAGCCCATGCAGATGGCGAGCGCCGGCCCGAGCAGCCAGCCGACGGACGAGAGGCACCGGTCGCAGCTCTTGGCGCTCGAGGACGGCAGCAGGTCGGCGGCGGCGGCCATGAGCCGCGAGAAGGCGCGCGCGCGCACGACGATGCGGAACTCGGCGGCCGAGAGGAAGCGGTCGGCCGACACGAAGTCGTCGAGGGTCCTGGGCACGGACAGCAGGCCGCTGCCGTTGGCGCTGCCGGCGCCGCTGCCCGACTCGTAGTCGCCGAGCATGAAGCAGCCGAGCCAGTCACGGTCGAGCTGTCGGTAGAGGTAGCACCAGGACATGCGCGCACGGATGACGCTGCCGCGGTTGGCGGGCCGCTCGGGCAGGTCGATGGACTGGATGACCTGGTAGGTGAACTGCTGGCCGCGCACATGGTCGACGATGCGGCCCATGCGCTCGTAGGTGAGGAAGTCGCGGTCGCGCACCATCTGCGCGCCGCGGATGGCGCGGTGCGTGTACCACTTGATGCCGGCGAAGATGACGGGCGCGTGCAGCGGGTGGCGCTCGAAGACCTTGAGCACGGCGCCGTCGATGAAGTTGTCGTTCAGCAGCGACTTGACGACGCGCAGCTGCTCGGTCGAGTCGCAGTACACGCCGGCGATCGCCGCGTCCGCCGACCCGCGCACAACGCCGCTGCCCAGCAGCAGCCGCTGGCGCTTGGCGCGCGACCGCGACCGCGCGCGCTCGCGTCCGCCGCCGCTACCGCTGGCGGTCGACGACCCCGAAGCGGGCGACAACCCCAACACCTCGTCCACGTCGCCGTCCCGTAGGTCGCCGCCCTCGCCGGCCGCGCGCTCGTGACGCAGCTTGTACACGCTCATGGCGTCGCGCCGGCGCACCAGCTTCCACGCGTCCAGCGCCACCGCCGACCCGTGGAACTGCTCGTGCACGCGCAGCGCGCGATCGATCAGGTCGTCGCACTGCTCTTCCAGCCGCGCGCGCTGGGCCGCGCCGAAGCTCGGCGCGCCGTCGGCCTCGGGCGCGCTCATGGCTGCGCGGGGCGGGGCGACTGGCGATGCTCGGACTGGCCCACGCGCCGCCGCCGACGCCGCTCCAGCGCCTTTCTCCCTTCTCAAAGACGAGTGTCTCTGTGTCATAGTGGGCGCCGCATGTCCGAGAGTGGAGGCGCCGTCGTCGCGTCGCGCGACCCTTTCAAACCACTGGCGCGCTGTATGCCGAACGGCGCAACCCCCTTTTGAAAGGGGTCAACTGACCCCTTTTGACAGTGGACAGGATAGAGTGTACTCAGTATAGAACAACCGGTAGTGTACCGGTACATTTGGTGTTCGGTTTCACACACGCCTTGAAGGCCGATTCAAAAATGATTTGAGCAATTCACCAAAAACAATTGAAATGTATAGTGCGCCACTATAGAAAAATTCACTTGGGTTCAGAAAGAACATATTTGCTAATCAGTTACAAAGACAATCCTGACACGGTTTTAGTATGAGTTGTGCTTTAAATCGTGAAAACCTTCAAATAACGTCGGCCGACGCGTTTACAAAATAAAGAATGGGAGGTATAGTTTTTTTTAAACGAGACTAGTTTAGAAACGGATTTTACTTTTTTAGCAAAGTCCCGTCCTAGGCCATTTCCCAATATACAACAGCGGCGCGGCGCCGCCAAGACACCGAGCCGCCGCCACCGAGCAGAGAATGCTGAGCCTCCGTGCATCACCGGCGAGACGCTACATGCGTGCGCAGAGCGGCGCCGCACGCCGCCAATATGGTTCTGCTGCTGTCTTCGCACGGTTCACCATCCACTCAAGACGTACGTTGGGGTGACTACGAACCCCCACGGCGTTTATACCAGCTCAACTTCTCGAACAAAGGCGCGGCAGCAACAACAAAGCAACGACCGTGGCAGATGCATGGGATCGTCTACGACTTCGGAAATCGCGAAAACGCATGCCAATGTAAGTAAATGCTCTAATATTTAATAGTTGTTGCGTCTTACAAAATGTGAAGTCGAGACAAACTGGCATGCGCACACCAACCAACTGCGGTGTTGTGCAGTTCAGAAAACCCCCGAATCGCCACCCGCACCCGCACCCGCGATCGAGATGTTCTCTGACGGGCCAGCCCTTGAAGCAATGGTGGATTCTGTGGCGACGAACAAGTTCGTTCTTCGCGGTAGCTTGGCGAAGCTGCAATTCAAAGAGAAGCACACTCCGCGGATTGAGCTGGTGATTTAACTGGTCGCTGGGGTTACTGTGAAGGTGCGCAAGCGCGTCGTCGCGGCGCGCTTCCGCTACAAGAGGAAGATCTTCCAGAAAGTTCTTGTCGCCCTTGACCTGGACGACAAGCACGACATGATTTTGGAGATGCCGTGGCTGCAGCGCCACGCTCCCTCGATTGATTGGCGCATCCAGTTAATCATCTCGATTGGCGGCGAACGCGACCACACATTCACGATGAGTCTGAGTGCGACGGAGAGCGATGGCCGCGTCAGCACTCTGGCTGCACCGCCCAATGCAGAAGTCCGTCGTGTCGAGGCGACAGAGAGCGCCAGCCCTGTCACGCTCGCGCGCCAACAAGATGTGAGTGTTACGCATCTCGAGCGAGATTCCAGCGGCTCAGAGAGCCGCAAGCCGGCGACGGGCGCCGAGAAACAAAAAGAACATTCCTGACGGTGTCAGCTGGGCTAACACTTCCGCTGGTCGCTAATTATTATCTGTTGGCTAGCCGCTGAATATGCGTTTGCGTACCGAGAGCGCTGAATGTGCGTTGTCACCTATGAAAAGCTGTTGCACCAAGTGAATATCTGCCACTTTCTCAACCACGCAGCGCCACCGCTCGTTCACAACACACCAAGCAGACTGCACTTCAAGCGCCGAGATGCGTACTCCAACGTCTTCGAGAGCAGCGGTGGGTACTCTTGCGTACTATAACACGCTGTCTTGGTCGACTGGCGGGTCAGTTGGCCCGTCAGCTTAAATGGACACTCGACCATCGTGTGGCTAGCCGCCACAATTGCACAGAGACACATCACGTGCCCCGCCAGCATGCTAATGGTTGTCATGTGGGCCTCGCGGGCCTGCTGCAGCAACGAGAGCGCTCGCGTCGGCGACAGCGCTAAATCGACGTGCTGCGCATCGAGCGCGTGTCCCTCATTCATGCGAGTCGCGACGAACGCGACGAACTCCAGCGTGAACGCCGCCGAAAGCGAATTGGGCAACGTAGAGCCCTCAGCTGCACACCGTCGCTCGGGTCACTCCGGTGCTTGAACAGCCACGCGAACTGCGTAATGAGGGACAGGAGAAGCTTGTCAGCTGCAAATAAGGTGGCGCGGGCCCTCACCATAGCGGCTGAGCGCTGCTGCTATGTGTTGTCGATCACCTACCGCAGCGCATTGACGTGTAGCGTGACGTAATACAGCCGCGAGTTCGAGCTCGATTTCGGCCGCTCGCTCGCGCTCGGCACTCCGTTCAGTGGATCGCGCCACTCAGTGGATCGCGCTCGGCACTCCGTTTAGTGGATCGCGCCACTCAGTGGATCGCGCCGCCAGGTGGCTGGTGGAAACGACCAACTGCGGCGTTGGTGCCGACATGCACAGCCCAATATACGATACGATGCAAGCTTCGTGTCGATCGGAATTCGAGTGTTCTATTTTAGTCGAAGGAGAAGAAGCAGCAGGCATGGCCGGCCGTCACGATGCCATTTCTCCATCAGTCCTCTTCAAATGAACGCCGACCAAGTCATCGTCTTCGCGGATGAGCACCCCAAGTCGCTGACGGATGTCGTAAAGGTGACTGTAGGGCGGCACCCAGCTTTCCGCCTATTGTGAGACCTCGCCGAACTAGTTGGGCACTCCCCGTGACCTCAACGTTCAATTCCGGTCGGCATGAGGGAGGAGTTTGAAAAACTTCGGCGTTTATTCGCACTGAGGGGGACGGTGGTGATTCCGG
This sequence comes from Phytopythium oedochilum, assembly GCA_023338025.1. Lineage (NCBI taxonomy): Eukaryota > Oomycota > Peronosporomycetes > Pythiales > Pythiaceae > Phytopythium > Phytopythium oedochilum. The sequence goes on from JAADXX010000945.1 coordinate 5,723, forward strand.
ACGGCGACGAGCCCGCCCGTGCAGCCAACGTCCAAATCCCTTCCGCTTGGGTCACAGACTATCGTCCAGAGTCACGTGACTCCAAGCTGGAGATGCATTCTTTCATCGGATTGGTGGATTTCGGTCCCGGGTATTCAACGGCACACGGTGAAGAGTGCGCAGCGGCTACGTATGGCTGCCTCCTTTATGGAGCCAAGACGTGGGAGTTTGTCATCAACGGCCGAGTCATCGCAACTTTCGACCAGCAACAAGGTGACGCCGTCTACGTTCCGCCAGGTCTTGCCCATCAGGTACGTACAACCAGTAATGGGACAATTTTATTTGGTGAGACCGAAGTCGTGGCAGGCTCTGTGTCAGGATTCGAGCGCAACATTGCGACGCTTCAACACGGCGTACTCGATGGCTGGTGCATTGACCTAGAGCCTGAAGCACAGCGTCTGCTCGAAGCTCTAGCTATTCCAGTCAGTCAGCGGCTACTACAAGAGCGCCGGTTTGCGACCACGGCTATCGCGCGTCAGCATGCAGTGGAGGTGGGCGGCACGAGCACAAGAGATGCTTTAGGGCGGAAGAAGAGGAAGTGAGTCTATAGCTCGCGCTATGAGAAGCGCCCGAAGAAACATTCAAGCGTGTAGAGTCCTCTAAATTACTGCATACTCAGAGCAATACATTCTAAATTTAATCAGAGTGGTCGGAATACCCGACTTATTTGCGATGCAGTCTAAGACGAGATTGGATGACCTGTGATTGGGCATGCACGGCGCTCTATTAAAGTTAGCATGTTTGCATACTGAGCGTGTCAGGTTACGGGGTTACACCTGCCAGATTGGATGCCCAACTTCAACTTACAGCCCACTATTGAGAGTAGGCACTCTTTTTTGCATTCCGAAATCAAGTATGGCACAAACGCGACAGAGTCTACTGATCGGGGGCGATACGGTGCTCCCCTTCAAAACTTACAGCCCACTATTCGAAGCACGGCACACTTTGCCGACCCATACTCACATGCAGATACGGCACAGAAGCGAGGACTAACGAGCACACAAGCGGGACGAGCGCGGCCACAAAACCGGAACAGAGACAGCACCACCACAGCACGCCGCACAGCGCGGGCTTTCATTGTACTGTCGGACACAGACGCGGGACGACGCGCTGCTACAAAACAGAAACAGAGACAACCGCAGAGCCGACAGACGCGCTCCACATTTGTTGATGTTGCTGTTGTTGCTGCTATTTTGGATAGCGTTCGCGCGCGGCGGCGTCGAGCTGGCCGAGGAAGCAGCTGGCGCGGCACCTTCCTTCACAACCGTGCGCGGTCACGGCGACGCGGCGGCCATGCTGAAATACGTGCCGAGTACATGCAGCGACGCGGTCAGCGTGCCCAGTTGCTCGAGGAGCAAGCAGTACGGCGCGCTCTGCGGCGCCGTTTCCTCGGCCGTCAGGATGCTCAGCAACACTTGGTGCGCGTGCATGCTGACACATCCACGATCAATCAAACGGCATCAGAGCGAGCAAGTCAGTGAGTGAGTGAGTGGGCGCCTGCGCTAACAAGAACCAAGCGCCAGGAAGGGAAAGGGAGAAGAGGGAAGTGGGGGGGGGGTCGGACGCCACGCACCGACTCATCGACCACGGCACGAGCAGGCGCGTCTGGATGCCGAGCACGGGCACGCTCGCGTCGGCGAACACGCGCAGGATCGTCGCGAGTCACGCCGGCGCATTCATCACCGACGCAAGGAGCGCCATTTTGCGGACAGCGCGGACAGTGCAGGCAGCGCTCTCGCGGGGCGAGATCGGCACGCACCCAGACTGGCCGAGCACGAGGAAGCACGTACTCGCGTCGGCGTCGGCAGTGAGCAGTCAAACCACAACGGACTGTTGTAGAAGACGATGAGCTCACCTCCTTCGGGCACGGCTTCGGTTGTCACGACAGCGACTCTGCGGTCGCTGCGATTCACCATGACTTCAAAGCGGCAATTCGGGATACACGAGTGGTTGACAAAGCGGCAAAGACTGTCGCGTCGGCTGGCGTCGACGTACACGCAAGCTCCGGCTGTGTTTCGCTCGGCAAACTGGAATCCGAAGCCGCGGCTCCGCATCTCCTGCGTAAACGCGGAGCCGCTGCGCAGCTCACCGCAGTACTGCCCGACGCAGATGTCGGGCGGAAGTTGCAGCGTGGTCGCGACGCCGAGGCCTGTTGCTGTTACGACGAGTTGCAGGCATGTTAGCTCTACACATCGGTTGCCGCAGTCGTCGGCGGCGCTGCAGTACGCGGTGTCGCAGAAAATCCCAGCCATTGCGTTGGCGCAAAGGCCGCGCAGACACACGCTGGCTCACGCGCACCTCCCTACGTCGCCAAGTGTGTCGCGAAACGCAACGACGCCAGCGTTCACGCTTGCTTGCAAACGATCGACATCGAGCGGCGACGCCGCAACACGTGCGGAGCCAGCGTCCGTGTTCGCACCGCTGGCGACGAGGTCAGCGTGGCGCCGGCGTCGGCATCGTCGTCGTCGTCATCGTCGACGACGACGACGACGACATCAGGGCGCCGCGAAGGGAGCAGCGGCGCTCCTACCTCGCGAGGCAGCTGGCGGGGCTCAACGCGCTGCACACGGTCCGGCGTGCGCAGCCAATCCGTCATGAGGCGCTGCTGCGCACGCGGCATGCTGGGCTTCAAAGTGCTGCTCGGCCGCTGCGAGCACGCGCGACCATGCTTGCGCTCAATTTGTGACAGGACTTCGACGAAGCGACTGCACGTTGTGGGGCTCAACCGTGGTGTCCGATGCGATGCACCCGTTCAGGAAGGAGTGATGCGACGCAGCACAAAATCGATTCGGCCGCGTATCAGACAGAGCAATGGCGCAGTTGCGTCGCCTGCGGCAGCACATCGACGCGCAGGAGCGCGTCTTCACGACGGTGCAAGGGTTGGCGGACTTCGTGTCGTCGCTGGGCCCAACGCGCGGAAACACCTGTGCTTTGCGGATGTGCTTCTTTCGAGGGAACCATTTCACGACGGGTGAGTCGAGGCAGCGGCGCCTGCGAACGCGCCTATGGTTTGCTGATGCTGGAGACTGCTCTGGCATCAAGACAGATATAGCGGGACGCACCTCGAGTTCATCGACGCCGAGTCGGCGCCGGTGTTCGACAACCTGCGTCGGATGCTGCTCGCGATCCCGTTAACCTAGCGGGCAGCGAAATTTGACGCCTCATGGTGTGGGAGCGGATCGACCTCAACTACTTCACGCCAGGTAAGTTTGGCAGCGCGTTGCAGGTGCCCACCTGTCGTCACACTAACCTAGCTGCATGCCCAGCAGGCGTCGTCTACGAGATGCGGCACGTATTTAACTTCAATCTCTACAACCGAATGCCGCAGGCGTCGGTGACGAAGAAGAGCGCCGAAGGCCGCTTCGAAGTGCGGACGCCGAGCGCGGACGACTGCGGCGCGGCGTTCGACTCGGTCCAGATGTTCGCGGACGCACCTGCAGCGCCTTCGCACGGCAGTGCAAGTCGAGCGGACACTGGTGCGTCCGCATTGGGCGCTATCCCTGTCGCTACCGTCGTGCCTGCAACGGCTGTTGCTGCGTCAGACGCGTCCATGCGTCACGTGGCAGCAGCAGCAACTGACACCGCGCAGACGCCAGCGAAGCCTTCAGCATCAGCGACAGCCAAGCGTGCAGGCGACAATGAAGCAGAGTCGGCGACAGCAGAGCCGCATTCGAGTGGCGTGTCGTCGAGTGGGCGACGCGAAGCACAGCCGACGCGTGCGCTGTCTCCAAGCGCCGACAAGCCGGCCGGGCCAGAACCGCCGCCACCCAAGCGCCAGCGCGTAACCAGGACGGAAACTCGAGAGCGCGCCAAGCCGTCGCAGCAACACGAGTCGGCTGAGCAAGACTCGCCGAGCGAGCACCAGCAAGACAATACGCAGACTTAGCACGACTAGGAAAGGAGTGCCAGGACAGAAATTGTTGTACGCGAGCATTAGAAACGACTGAAAATACACCTGAGGTGGCGAATCGCGTTCAGACTCAAGTCAGGCTGCGCGCGCAAAGCGCGCGCATCGGGTACCCCGACCATACCCGAGCCCGCAGGGCGAGACCCAATTTTATAGTCGCGTGGATACAGAAAACTTTACCACTTCAACTTGGTTACTCACAGTGTGTACCGGGTTACAAACGAGTTATGCATCAGTTGACACGGGGTCTCACAGCAACCACTTATCGGACAGAGCCGTTTGATGCATCAATGGAAAGATTATGACCCACTCAACAGTTTGAATGTTTGACATGGTCGCGCCAATACAATAGTGAGGGTATAAGGACGAGGACACAGTTCATTCGAGAGCATGCACATACATTTTTACGTGTTTTTTGTGATGTAGTGAAGTCACGGAAATCGCCGCATCGGTACTCGATACCCACAGACGGGCACCAAGGACCCAGTATGAACCAGTGGACACCCAAGCTCGATGCTTTAGCTGAAACGTCAAAGCCATACGTCTTAGCGGAGCGCCTTAGCTTGGTCGTCCAAGCCAGCCACCCTAGCTGGGGGGGGGGGG
>JAADXX010000946.1:0-10270 GCA_023338025.1 Phytopythium oedochilum
CATCAAGCTGCAAGTCGACGCCACCCGGACGTCAACGTCAACCAGCGGCATGACACGGGGTAGACCGTGTGCCTCCTGAACCTTCTCTAGCTTGTGGCTGCGCTTGGGCGTGCAGAAGTAGTTGTTCAGGGCGCGGAGCTTGCGAACCCTTCTGGCATTGAACCTCCTGGTGTCACGACCTCTCTTGTTGTTGCTCCAGAGTCGCCTGCGGCCTTGGTCGTCTTCACGTTGTCCTTGAGGCCGATGCCGTAGCATATGCAGAGGCTGAGGATGTGCATCCTGCAGTCTTCCTGGTCGGATTCCTCGAAGTAAGAGGCGACACCCCGTGCAGACGCTGTGGTGTCAGACATCGTCCACCGCGTCATACTCCCAACGTCCAGAGAGTAGTGCTTGATGCACTGCTCATCAATGAGACGCGACACTTCTGCGCACGAGTGCCCATCATTTTTGACCGTAGCCATAAGCGCGATGTGGCGGAACGTCCACTGGTGGTCGATGAAGGCGACGGAGGCGCCGATGATCCCCACCCTCTTGTTGCTGGTCCATGCGTCATGGATCAGAGTGAGGAAACGCGTGCCGTAGAGGCGGTCATGCTGATATGCTAGGAGCCCGGAGACCGTGTCACAAAAGATGTGGAAGCGTCCGTCGACGCCCTCATTGTATGTGTCTCGGGCCAATGGTTGCATCGACTCATTGCCTGACACCGTCTTGAGCATGTACTTGAATGCAGGAGTGGTGACGACCACATAAGGCAGGCTATCATCCATGAGCCATTCAGCTATTGCCACGTTCATGATCTTCCGCGAGGGCCGGAAGAACGCCGATATGGACTTCTTGGACTCGACGATGCGCTTACTATCGTCGAAGCCGGTGCACTGGCGCTTTGTGCTGTCCTTTTCAGGCTTCATGTCGATCTCAGAGATGGTTTAAACATCTTTCACACGCTTCATTCTAGCGGCGCCCTTTGCAGTTGACGCCGCGACGAACGCCTTGGCCATCGGATGAGTCTTGTGCATGCGCTGCCCGTGAAGCTTGGCGTTGCTCACGTGACTGATGTTGCGCAAGCCCTTCTTCTACGAGTTCTTCGTTACGTTGAGACCCTTGCTCGATTCGTCGACGCACAGGAGGCAGAGGTGGCGATAGGAATCGTTGCCATCCACATACGTGACGGCGAGCTCATGGATAAGGTCCCATACTTCATGACGGGCTCCAGTCGAAGCAGAGTGGGCCACCGAGGCTGGGATCATGGACGTGTTCAACTTGTTGCTGTCGTACGGAGTGCTTGTATCAGGCATCGGCGCATCTGTGGCAGATGTGCTGGCTAATGCGTTGACGGTCACAGGATCAGGATCGGTAGCAAAGGCACAGGCAGGCGCGCTTGTCGGCCGACTTGAGGCTGTCTCCGGATTGAAGTGCGCCTCCACGCAGGCATCGCTGCAAAATCTGCTCACGCGTAGAAAAGATAAGTCGAAAGTACGAACAGAACAGAGAGACTGGCGCATAGTTACCTCTTTGACAGCTCGCCATCGTAGAAATCGTTGCTGCAGATATGATGCACCCCACGCTGGCACACAACACAGGGAGTCGTTGCTAAGGACGAGTCCAACGTGCAGTCTACGGCGTGGCAGGGCATTTGTGCGAGGGTCTGGGCTGGCAAAAGGTGTTTGAAATATGGCACCTGGAAGCGCGTCCACTCGGTTCGCTAGCGGTTGCCAAGCAAAGCGGCGCCGGCGGGCAGTTTTGAAACGGATCCTCTTAGTAGTAGAATGGGTAGTAGAATAGTACTACCGGAAAATTTTGAAACTACTACTTCCTGCTATGACTACTTCTGAAAACTTTGCCAAAATTGTAGTACTATTTTAGTAGTAGTACTACTATAGTACTACCAAAAGTAGTACTACTTCGAAAATACTATGAACCCCTGCCTGCAGAGCCTCTTTACGACGGTCTATGCGGAATTACGGTTTGATGCCAAGCGGCTGCAGGAACGGGCACCACGACTGCCGCGTCTCTCGCGGGCGGAGCTGGTGGTGCTCTACGAAGCGTTACGCTCCACGGAAATGGAGGGGGAAGCGGCGCCTCGCCGATGGACGACGATTGTGACGGATGGCTGCAAGGCGATCACGCGGTCCTCGTAGCCGTTCCACCGGATCATCAGCACCCGACTAGCCCGAGACGCGATGACACTCACGATGGAGGACACACCGTGGGGGAAGGGTGGCAGGCAGGGGGTCCAAGACGCCCACGGACAAGGGGACGGCCTACCGTACGAAGCCTTTAGCTTTGACCCAGCGGTCTTCGCGCCGGAGGTGATCGCGAGAATGCGAACTTTATGCGAGACCCCATTTGACTACCCAACCGAGCCGCGGGCAGCGACCGCGCTCGAGGCCGAAGTCATAGTCGGCCTCGCGCGAGGCACCATTGTCAGCAATGTCCTTCCCCAGTTCACGAAGTGGATGATGTCCTCGGAGCAACGGACCCGCCTTCGAAACACCATTCGCGCGAGGGTGTAAGGAGAACTCGTCCTCCGGCTCACAGACGATTTGCCTGTCTATCCGGACAACCAGACCACGTACCGGTTGGTGGACGCGATAGTGGTGGCGGCAGTGTCGCGACTGTCGACCAACGTACGCCTCACGGCAATGCTCAAAGAGCTGAAGACGGCTAGCTACAACCCAGGCGGGCACGCTATTCACTTCTTCTTCAAGACCAGGCTCCAAGCGGAACGCTTCACGGGGTTGGCAGTCCCCTTCCGCAATCGTCAGTTCCAGCTTACAAATGCCCACAGCACCAGCCGCGCGGGCAACGGCGGGCCAGGTGTGGAGGCGCCAAGACACGCTCGACGGAATCCCAGACCAACCCTCCCGGCAATCGTACCGGATGAAGCTGCTCAACGTGTCCCGGTTCGCAGACACGATCGCATTGACGGAGTACATCCGGTCAAAAACCATGGTGGAGTTTGACCTCGACGAAGCAGATCTCGGTGGAGCGGGCTCGCGGAGCTCGCTGACCTGGCTGTTGACCGTTCGCATGTCCGGGTGTCCGGACTTCCTCAAGGACATTACCAGGATGGACTGGTTTGGCACACCCGTCATCGTGCAACACCTGGCCAAAGGTGCGCAACCCCCTTGTTTTGCGTGCAGGGGAACCGGACACGAGGCGAGGAACTGTCGCACGTCGCAGGGCCTCATTAGCAAGCGAACTCTGGTCATCGGAGATGCGGAACGGTCGACGGTGAGCGGAGGGGCCAGAACCTTCGCATCGGAGGAGGACCTACTGGCCGCCCTGCAGGGAGGAGGCCGGCCTACCCGGCGGTCCATGGGAGCGGAGACAGGGTCAACGCCGGCGAGTGGGCAACAGCCGGTGGGCCCGACCTCCAGGGTCACCGGCTCCGAGCGGACGGGGCACCGGACGCCTAGCGCGCCTAGGCCGATGAAGGTCAAGGCTGGGGCACCGAGCCCCCAAGGCCCAGGGCCTCGGGGAACAGGCCAAGGGACTTCCCCACCTGATGGAGACGGGTGGAGAAAACCCCGCCGGCCGACCGCGAGCGGGCAAGGACCGGGGCGGTCGCAGAGCGCCAAGGCGGCGGCAGGACGCAGCCGCGCTCGAGTAGAGTCGCGGGAGGCCCCGAGGACCATCCTCTAGCGTACAAAACGAGTCATCGTGCTGGACGACTCGGATGAGGAGTCAAGCAGAGCAGCCACCACCAGAAGCACGGACAACACCGGCCTTCCTGTGGCCCAAAAATTGGGCCCCAACGCCGGGCGCTGGCTCGCCCGCCTGGCAAAAGCCAGGGCGGCGCTCGAGTTCAACGCGGAGGCGGACGGGCTCGAAATTACTGACTGGATTCCACCGCGCGCGGATACGACCATAGGGGACTACCCCTCCGCCCTGGGGCGGGTGCTCGCAGCCGCAGGACTTCGGGAAGTGGAGATACAGGCCACCGGCCACTGTCAGTTCGCTGCAGTCGGCGCTAGCGGAAGGACGGTGGTCCCAACGGCAGCTGTTCGTGCAAACTGGGGATTTAGTCATAGCCAACATCTACGCCCCCAACGGAGCCAAGGAACGGGAGCAATTCTTCAGCGAGCTGGCGGAAGTGCCAGAGTTGCGGGGCGGGAGGTTGCTCCTGGGGGGGACTTCAATTGTGTGCTCGAACCAAACCGCGACCGCATTGTCCACGACCGACCTGGAGCCGGGCCACCCGAGAGTGGAGCGCTCATGAGTTTGGTCGCGCGCCTCGAAGTGATGGACGCACTCGACGCCTTACGGGAGGGGCATGAATACTGGCAGGACGACCCACTTTCCACGATGACCTACTGGTGGCAGCGAAGCGCGAGCCGGATCGACAGGTTCTACGTCAGTGCCGCGCTCGCTTCGGAGGTGCAGTGGGTCCAGGCGGGACTCCCGCTGTGTCACTCTGATCATCAACAACTCGCTCTCCTCTGGGGAACGCAGCCGGGCGGCACGGGACGACGCAACCGGGCGGGGCGACCGGTGAGATATTTAGTCAGAACAGATCGCCCGGACATCGTTGCGACCGAGCTGGGACCGAGGTTGCACGATTTAGAGCAGCCGCTCCTCCTCGAGGACTGGGACTGCACAGCACAGGACATCGGCAGGGCGCTTCGGCAGGTCCAAGCGGCGGACGCCAAACGCCGGCGACGGCGAGCCAGGGAGGTGGGCCGGATCAGGCATCGATCGGCCACCTCGAGGGCGCACGTGTTGCAGGCGGAAATCTCCCAGGCGCAGTGGACGGAATCAGTCCGGCGGGGAAACCGGCTCGCCTCCGACACCTCGCACCTCAAGCGGCTCTTCAAGAGGACGTCCAACTGGAGTCGCGATCAAACGATCACGGCTCTGCGGCCATCGACCGCCCGACGGTTCCGGGAGGGTCAGAGCATCGCGGACAACATGGCCGGGGAATGGCAGGCAATATTCGGGCAGTCTCATCGGATGTGCGGACCTCGGGCGTTGCGGAGGAGACTGCGGCGCTTCGCGACGGTTCCGGAACACAGGAAGGTCACCGCGGCGGAGAACAGCATGCTCACGGCTCCGGTTACATAGGAGGAGCTCAGCAAGGCCATACGGCGCCTCAACAGGGACAAAGGTGCGGGCCTGGATGACCTCAACAATGATCTCTTCAAGGATCATGAGGACTCTCTGGCTCCACTATTGTTGCCTGTACTTAACGGGGTACTGGACGGCGGGGCGCCGCCTCCATCCTTCCTCCAAGCACCAGTCATCCCCCTGCGGAAAAAAGGGGACTCAACCGACGCGATGGATTACCGATCCATCATGCTCCTGCAGACCAGCTACAAGCTCCTGGCAGGGATAGTAGCGGCGCGCTTACAGACGTTTCTGGGTCGACTGATCGGGGATCACCAGCAGGGGTTCGTGCACGGGAGGCAAATTCGACGTTCACTCACACTCATGCTGGCCCAACTTGAGCGGGCTTTCTCGGATCCGGCCATGAGCACAGACGATGCACCCGGGATTCTTCTCCTCGACTTCTTCAAGGCTTACGATACCGTTGACCGGGGCTACCTACTGGAGGTCCTCACGGCGTTTGGTTTCGACGGACGGTTTCTTCGGCTCATCGAGGCGACCCACACCGGTACTACGGCGACGTTTCAGGTTAACGGACAGCGCTCCGCGGCTGCTCCGGTGCGGTCAGGCATCCGGCAGGGCTGCCCGTTGGCACCGCTCCTCTTTCTGCTGGCGGTGGAGCCGCTGGCGCTGGCGCTCCAGGCGCTGTTTGCAAGGGGGACCAAGCGCGGGCGTGCAGTCCAGCCTGCCAGGGCACCGCTTTCGACTGCGACAGTCACCGGCAGCGTCACCGCCTTTGTGGATGACACGATTATAGCACTACCCAGAGGTCGAGACATGCCCAAGGTCCTACGATGCGTGGGCGAGTTCGGTGCACTCTCGGGACTGCACGCACAACCGGCCAAAAGCAAGTACATCTGTCTGAACAAGGCAAGCACCCACCGGCACTTCAACGGAGTGCCGTGTCTTCCGGCGGGGCACACCACCCGTTATCTCGGTATCCAGATCGGAACGGGACCTCTGACGGAACAGAATTGGACGGCGAGGCAGAAGGCCCTCACGGTCAGTCTGGCGGTGGCGGGGAGGCTCCACCTCTCGGTGGCAGATCGGGTCCAACTCCTTAACACGGTCTTCGTACCAGCAGTCCTGTTCACGACGGCCTACATCCCTCCCAAGAAACGGATCATCCACCAGTTAGTCAATTTGCAAAAGCAGTTCTTGTGGAACGGGCGACTTTCCGCAGAAGCCACCAGGCACAAGGTAGCGCCGGACCCGGTTTTCTTGCCGACCGGGGCAGGCGGAGTCGGGCTCGTGGACATTCAGGTCGCTATCCGGACCCAAGCCATTCAACACGCGGCGCTGTGGTTAGAGGAAGACCCCAGCATATACGCGAGGGCGTGGCACCAGCTACGATCGGGGCCGGAACACACCGCAGCGAGGTGGCTCACGCCAGCGACGCCCACACGCCGAAAGGGGCTGACGACCACGATGGCTTCCGACGGCTGGGATCTCCTCCAAACGACATTAGGAACGGAGGACCCACGGGATGCCAACTGGAAGGAGGCATACTGCCTCCATTGGACCCAACAACGTGAGGCCATGACCTCGTGGAAAGATGCCTCCGGACGGTTCCATGTACGCCTAGCAAGACCTTCAACCGCTGACTGGCCCTGGGACTCGGTCTGGGTCAACTATTGGCCAACCTTCCAATAGGCAAACAACGCATGGATCCTAACCGGGACAGTGGAGCCGATGCGTGCATCGGGCTTCCAGACGCTCGCAAACTGCTGCATTTTCCAACTGGAGATCGTGCGGCACTCCGGCACGCACTACAGCCTCCGGATCCCCTCAGACGGGCAGCGGCGGCACCACACACGGAAACTTGAGAGCTGGGCGCTTTCCCTGTTACTGTAGGCACCGCAAGCCACCCATGACCTCCATCTTCGGCTAACACACACGACATCACCTTGGCCGCGGTCGACCTCCGAGACATCAGCCAAGGTGACATGGACGATCCGGGGGAGAACACGGGTGGATCAAAGCGGAGGAGGGCTAGGACCCACGGTCACATGGTCCCGCGACTATCCAGCGCTGCACTGGGCGTCCGGCCAAGAGGGGGACAGCGATCCATCCACGTCGGTCCCTGAACGAGTGGTTCTGCTCGCCCACCCAAGACTCATCGTTGTGCCGTGGGTGGCCCACCACAAAGGCCCGGGCTTACCGACGTGTCGGAGCATCAAACGGGGAAGGAGCAGACAGCAACAACGGGGGCTGCGGGACTCGGCGAGGCGTTTTGCGGTTCGTCTCCAGCGCCTTAGCAGTGAGTCCAAGTGGCACGCCTCCCTATTGGATGAAGCACCCAGAGACCTCTGGGCCCGAGCGTCGGTTCTGACCCACTACAATGCCTGGTTCTACGCGAGGATGGTGATGGGCCAACTCAACCTGCACTACGACGCCAGACCGACGGACGGCCACTGCACGGAGAGCGGTCAATGCGGGGCGGTACGGGGGACCATCGAACATATCGTCTGAGGGTGCCCATTCGCACAACGGATGTGGGAGAAAGTGAGGCGGGCATGGCTACGAACGGGGTCTGATCACGGGGATACCGGGTTCAAGAACCAAGTTTTCTCGCGACGGCCGCCACCGCTCCAGCTGGGGTTCAAAGCGGAAGTGGTCCGCAGGTGGGGGCGTTTCACGCCGGAGCACAACTGGGCATACCGTTTGCTGTGGTGGCAACTCGCCTCCGTGATTCCGGCGTTGCTCTGGCTGCGCAGGAACCACCGGGTGCTTCGTGGAGGAAGCCTCCATCTCGAACCAGACGGAGTCTGGCAGCGCGCGCTGGAGACCGGGATCACAACGGCCAGGACGAAACGAACTTCGCCGGATACGCGGTTGGACGGTATCTGAATGCTGCAGATCCTCGAGATTCTTCGAGACGAGCAGGAGGCACCAGTGCACCCGTGGCCGGAGCCCGTGTGAGTCCACATGCGGTTGCACCTTGACGGAGGCGCGCGGGGCAACCCAGGCGTCGGAGGGGCGGGGTGGAGCATCTCCGCGACAACGGAAAGGAGCCAGGGCTGGCGACTGGAGGCGGCGGGGTATGAGTACGTTGGCCCGAACGTCACCAATAACGTATGCGAGGCGCATTGACTCCGGAGTGGCCTAGCAGAACTCAAACGGTGACACCGGCGGGAGCTGGTGGCCCTGGAGATCAGAGGAGACAGTCGCCTGCTCACCCAGGCATTCCAAGGGCGCTCCACAATTCGAGCACCCCAATTAACAGGCCTCGTACGAGACATCCGGGGCCTCCTGAGAGCGTATGCAGAGATCGAGTGGCGGCACGTACGGCGAGCCGGCAACACAGCGGCCGATCACTTGGCCAACTCGGCAATGGACGCCAAGGCGTCTTCAACGGTGGTTCCGGACGACACGGAGCTACAAGGGGGCAGGAGGAAGCATGTGGAGGCGCTCCTGGCGGCGGATAACCGCTTCGAGGTCAGCCGAGACCCACAGCCCCTCCTGGTCCATTGGATCATGAAGTAGCGTTTCTTGTTGCCTTCCGTCGGTCGGAGACACTTGCCCGGGTCGCCTAGCTCAGCGGTTCCGTCCTCGCTCGCTTCCGACGTATTCCGCCGTGCCGTATGAGTATACCGAACACACCAGATGGCTCAGGTCCAAGATCGGATCCTGCGCCGGCCGAAGCCTATTAATTCCTCGCCCCTAGCTACCCGCGCTTTCTCGCTCTTCCGCCGGCCGTGCTCGTCGCCCGTCCTGCCGATTTCCGAGTGAGCCGCCCACCACTAGAGTCCACGCGTCGCGAGCGCTCGCGCCATCGTCACCCGCCGCAATCTTCCATTCCCGGCCGCTTCCTCCTTCCCGGTCGCCACCGTCCCACGTACAGCTGGCCGCGCCGGATCATCTGCTCGCTGCCGCTTCGGCCCCCTTTCGCCGCCGACTGCGTCGTCCTCGTCCTCGTCATCGATCAGGACCATCTCTCTGCCGAGCTCGTCGCACTCGGTTCGCAGCTCACGTCCTCGTTGATCGCGCGGGACGCTACAATGAGATACGCGGGGTTGTAGTAATAATAAATCGCGCTTGATCATCATCATCATCATCGACTATTACGTCTGCGACGTGTGATATATGCTGCACAGTTACACGCATTTTTGGCTACTTTGATAACGCCATCGTCTTTGTTCTGGTCGCCGCTAGTTCTGCTCGGCTCGGTCGTCAAGACCAAGAAGTCGGAGATGATCGCGACGCCCATGGCGGTCGAACGGCAGCCTGTGGACGGCATGCGGCTTCATACTGGCCGACCTGTTCGTGCTCGTGCTCAACGCCATCCTAAACCTTATCCAGCTCGCTCTGGCTTGTTCGCATCTTCAGCCCGAACTTCACGTAGTCGAAACGATTCCACGGCTCGAACTCACTGCAGCTCTCATTGTTAAAACTCGGCGCGGAATCTATCTATCCGATAGATTCTATCGACGCGTCGGTAGTTCACAGCGGGTTGACGGTCTGCGTGAACTTGATGGCCGCGTGCCACGCGCTCTTGACGTTCTCCTTAACCGTCGGGTCCTCCAAATCACCGCGGTTGACCCATCCGTGGACGACGTCCGGGAAGTCGACCACTTGGCTGAGCTCGCTTACGACGCCGGCCTTGGCCTTGAGGATCTTGTCCACGCTGCCGCCCTCGCGAACGTTCTCGGGGTCGTTGCCGGCGGACAGCAGCAGCTGCGGCACCTGCGAGATATGCTCGGCCATCTTCTCGACAGCGCCCTCGCCCTTCTGAATATCCTCGACCTTCCATGACGGGTGGAACGACACGTGGCCCTTGAGCACCGGGTTCGCGCCGGCGGAATGCGCGGCACCGACCCAGCAACCCCAGCAATAGCCGTAGCTGCTGATGGATGACACGCCCTTCACCGTCTTGAGGTACTCGGCGGCAGCGCGCAGCCTGACATCGATCGTCTCGATCTTTTGCTTGCCGAGCCACTCGCCAACGGTCGACATGTCTTCGGGGTCGACCCAGTCGCCGTCCGTCAGGTCCACGATCGCCACGGCGTACCCGAGCTTGCCAAGCGCCTCGGCGTCCTGCTTGATGCGGCCGCTGTCGACGCCGTAGATGTCGGGGAAGCTCAACACGCCGGCCGTGGCGGTCGCGGGCCCCGTTACGAACAGCGACGTGCCGTTGAAGGTCGTGGCGACGCCCTGGCCGCCG
>JAADXX010000947.1:0-10265 GCA_023338025.1 Phytopythium oedochilum
AAACCCGGAGGCCACGCCCTCGCCACTCCGCGCGCTGGAGGACGAGGCCGAGATGGCTCAGCCTCTCCTCCAGCATGCGCGCCATGGAGCCGATCCCGATGGTCGGGGTGCTGTTACAATGCTGCCACGCCGTCTCGACTTCGAGACGGCGAGGCCGCCAGTTCGTTAAATAGTAAACACAAGTCAAACAACATAGACACTTACATATCAAAGCATCTTTTGTATGTTCAATATACAATTTGACTGGTATTTTTATAGTTTTACAAAAAATGCCATACTTTATCACCAAACTTACGATCGTTGGGGAGGATGGCGGATGGGATGGCGCGCCGACGGCCCGGAGCGGCGCTCCGCCGGCTGCTGGCACTCGCAGCGGCCGTCTCCGTAGCGTTGGCGGCGGCGGCTCTCGGCGCGCGCGCGGAGGCGCAGCAGTGCGCGCACGCGACGGGCGAGCGGCTTCTCGATCGGCTCGAGCAGCGCTTCGGTGGGTCTCTCTCCTTGCTTCCTCCGTAGCTCTGTAAGCGCCGTAGTACTAACCGACGCTGCGCGCGGCTGGGGGCGATTGGCAGACCGGTGTGTGGGCGCGAGCGCGTTCCCGGAGGCGCGCGAGGCGCTCGTGAGCGCGTTCACCTCGAACGAGTACGGCCGTTCCCGCCTCGACCATGACCATGACCATGACTCGCTCTATAGTAACACTACAACCGACGCGCTCGGTCTCGCTCGCGCGCAGGTTCGACCGGCAGGCGCCGCTGGCGTTGGCGCTGTTCTCCAACTCGAGCGGCGCGCTGGACGCGCTGGCGTCGGCCGTCGCGACGTCGCTGTTCGGGGACGGCCCGTGGCCGCGGGCGACGCAGGTGGCCGACTTTGCGCGGCTGCTGCGGGCGGAGGGCGGCGCGCGGCCGAGCAACTACGAGCTCAAGCAGGCACTGCGCGCGTCGCTGGCGGCCCCGCTGCGCGCGTGCCCCTCGCGCAGTCTGCTGGTGTTGCGCAACGTGCAGGCGCTGGACGACGCGGCGCTGCCCGTGCTGGACGTGTTCCTGGACCCGCTGAACGGCCGCCGCGCGCTGTTCCAGTCGCTCGACTGCACCAACGCGGTGTTCCTGTTCCTGTTCCACGTCGAGCCGGCCACCGACGCCGCCGACGACGCCGCCAACGCGAGCCGGCTGTGGACGGTGCCCGACGCCCGGCCCGGCGCCTGGCGCGAGTTCCTCATGCGGCGCTGGACGCGGCCGGCCGAGACCCACGCGGCCGAGGAGTTCACGCCGCAGGCGCTGGTCGGGCGGCTCACGGCCGGCGTGGCGCTTATGGCGCACTGGGCGCCGGTCGAGGCGGCGCGCGCCTGCCAGTTCCCGCCCAGCGGCGCGGACCAGCGTGAGGGCGAGGCCCCGCCGCGCGAGGACGCCGCCGCGGACGGGGGCGTGACGCTCGCGGCGGCGTTCGTGCTCCTGCTGCCCTTCCTGTGGCTGCTGGCGGCCGCCAAGGACTGGAACCAGCAGACGGCGCGCAAGCGCGAGCGCGAGAAGCTCGGGCGCATCACGCGGCACAAGGGCAGGAGCCGCAAGCCGCGCAGGAAGCGCTGGTGAGCTGGATGCGCGAGGGGGTACGCCGCAGGTTACACGTTGAAGCGCTCGCGTAACCTGGTCCGAAGTAGCCGCTCGCTCCGGCAAAGTACGTTTTTAGATCTTGTACTGGGGTGTGGCACGGTTCGAGTGGATTGTCTTCATTTTTGTAAGAGTCGTTTACCGGTAATTGACATGTTGTTGGTCCTTTACAGTCCACCATTTATTTAGTCAATTTGAATCTGCCAAAATGTGCTTTTGTGTCGACGAATGTTCCGTTACCCTTTACACTCAATATCAAAGATGAAATGGTTGCTCAATATATCGGCTAACTATTATAAATTCCCCTCTAAAACGCATTCACATCTCTAAACCAATGCTCGATCACTGTGCGAAACCGCGTGCCCTTTCGTCGCTATTCGCGCCGTCCCACATTGCGCGTGATGGAGCTGAACCCAGTTTCCCTGTCTTTCTTTCGCCCAGTCCACCCTGTTCTCCATTCCCATTCCCATTCCCCCCAAGCCGACCAAGACTCGGAGAGAAAGGCCCCCGCCTAGGCGCCTCCCTCGCGCCCCCGTCCATGCCGAAGCCGCAGCGCGCGCGCCAATGGCGGCGGCGGCTCCTGGCGCTCGTCGCGGTGCTTGTCGTGGCAGTAGAAGCGGCAGGAGAAGCGGCCAGAGAAGCGGCCGAGGGGCTGGCGGACGCGCGCGGGCTGCGGTTCGCGTCTCGCGGCGCGCTCTGCGCGTTCCACTGCGGCTGGACGCACTTTTCGGCGGCCGAGTGCTCGCCCGCGCTCTGCGGGTCGGCGGCTCGCGGGCGGCGGCGGCGGCGACAGCTCGCGGACGGCGGCGCGGGCACGGTCAGGGCCGGTGATGAGGCCGATGACGGACCCGCCGAGGTGCAGGAGATCGGCTTCCTGGCCTGCCGCGGTGTCGCGCAGTCGGCCGCGGCGCTGTCGCTGTCGCTCGGGGCCGGCGCGGACGTCGCGGACGTGTTCCGCGACTTCCACGCGGCGTTCTTCGCGGCCTTCGACGCGATGGTCGCGAGCGAGGACGCCACGTACGACGCCTGCCAGCTGCAGTTCGTGCAGGACAAGCTGCTGCCGACCGCGGGCGACGCGGCGGCGGGCGATGCGGCGGCGCGCAAGCCCGTGCTGGTGCAGCTGGCGCCGGCGGACGACGAGCGCGCGTGCGTCAAGGCGGTCAAGGCGGTCTGGAGCGACGAGGACGAGGCCATGACGCCGCTGCTCGCGCGCAGAGGCGACCGCAGCGGCGCGGCCCTGACCGTGATGCTGCTCCACCTGGACGACGCCACTGCGGCCGCGGTCGGCGCGCTGGCCTGCGTGCGAGGCGTGACGGAGCTCCCGCCGGTGCTCAAGCTGCTGCCGTTCGCGAGGAGCGCGGCGCAACTCCGCGTCTCCATGGCCACGCCGGACGAGATCCCCGCCATGGAGATCCGTCTCGTCGACAGCAGCGACGCCAGCGCGGTGCTAGCGCGGCTGCAGACGGCATTCCGGGACCAGTTCGGCATCCTGAACGTGTTTGAAGCAGACAGCGCCTCGCCCTCCTCGCTCTTCGTCAAGCCTCTGCAGGACCTGTCGGCGTGGAGCCATGCCGTTGCGCTCGCGGTCTCGGAGGCAGCCGTCGAGTGGATGGACGTGCGCGGCAGCATCTCCCAGTACTCGCTGCCCTACGACTACTTGCGGCGGTTCCGGTCGACCACGGTGCACCGGCGGCTCGACGAGTACGTGCACAGTCTGATTGGCGTCGACAGCGCGCGCGCGGCGGGCATCCGCGGCAACGATGTGGTCGTCGGCATCACCGACACGGGGCTCTACCTCAACCACGACCAGTTCGACCAGGACTCGCGCAGCATCTTTGAGAACGCCGACATGACCGCTCGCAAGGTCGTGTATTACAACGCCTGGGCGGACGACACCGACCAGTCGGACACTGTTACCTGCGGACACGGCACGCACGTCGCCGGGATCCTCGCCGGCAGCTCGTTCAGCAATGCGCATGAGGATCTCGGGATCGCCGACCGCGCGCGGATCGCGTTCATGGACATCGGCACGCAGAGTTCAACGTGTGCAGGCCAGTCGGGCTGTGCAGTGCAGCTCGCGACGCCCGGGAAGGCGAGCGACCTGCTCGAGTCGCAGATGAACGTCGGCGCCAAGATCTTCTCCTTCTCGTGGGGGACGCCGGGCTCGGACTACAGCGCGCAGGCGCGGGATCTGGACGACTTTATCTACCGGAACCCGGACGTCCTCGTGGTCGTCGCCGCAGGCAACAGCGGCGAGTCGGCCGACTCTGGGACGATCTCGTCGCCGTCGGGCGCCAAGAACGTGATCTCGGTCGGCGCGTCGCTCAACGCCGCGGACTCATTCAGCGACGTCGCGTGTCCGTCAGTGTTCAACGAGTTCTCGGTCGCGTCGTTCTCGTCGGCTGGGCCGACGTCGGACGGACGTCTCAAGCCGGACGTGGTAGCGCCGGGCATGCGCATCGTGTCCAGCCAGTCGGAAGAGCCTGGGTCGTCGGCCAAGACCGCGGCGACCTGCTCGCTACAGGGCACGTCACAGGCGACGCCAGTGGTCACAGGCATGGCGGTGCTCCTGTTCGAGTGGCTGCGCGACGGCTGGTGGAAGGACGGCACCAAGAACAGCGCGTACGGGATGAGCAGCGTCCCTGCGTCGCTGCTGAAGGCGCTGATCATCCACAGTGGGGAGCCGCTTCGCCGCCGCCTCTCGGCGCTCGAGTCGGTCGTGTCGTGCGGCCAGATCGAGAAGGACGCGACGACGCTTACGACGTTCCCGAGCGTGTTCCAGGGGTACGGCAAGCCCAACATGAGCAACATCGTGGACTTTTCGCCGTCGAGCGCGGAGGGAGACGGCACGACGCCTCTGTACTTCCTGCCGAACTCAACCGAGGGCAGCGAGCCGCGGGTCGCGCACAACCAGTCCGTCGTCATCTCGTTCACGGTCTCGAAGGGCGTGGACCTGCGGACGACGATCGTTTGGACCGACCCGCCGGGCTCGGTGCGCTCGACGACGCAGCTGCAGCACGACCTGGACCTGTCTGTGCGCATCCGCAACGGCTCCGAGAGCTTTTACTCGGTCACGGCGGCGAACGCGACGCACCGCGACGAGTCGAACAACGTCGAGGTCGTGCTCGTGACGTACGACGAGCTGCTAGCCGCCGCCGCCGGGAACGTCGGCGCCGCGGGTGAGATCGTCGTGGAGGCCGTCGTGTTCGGGCGGTCGGTGCTGCTCGCGGACTCGCAGGCGTTCGCGTTCGTCGCGTCGTCGAGCTCGATCGGGTCCACCTCGGGCTTCGCCGGCGCGGCCGACAGCGAGTCGTCGGGCTCGCCCTGGCGCGCGTGGATGGTCGCGGTCGTTGCTGGCGGTGCGCTGCTGCTGCTGTTGCTGATCACGGCGTGCGTCCGGTGGCGCATGGGGCGGCACAAGAGGCGGCAGCGTCGGTCGGCCGCCGCGTCGTCCACCAACAGCCGCGCGCGTCTCGGAGGCCCCGCGTCGACGTCGTTCAACGCGTTCACGACGCCGCCCGCCGCCATGCGCGGGGACCGAGAGCCGCCCTACGCAAGGGCCAGCCAGTGCCCGTTCTGCCGCTTCACGAGCGCGGACGCGGTCATCATGGTCAACCACGTCGAGGCACTGCATCCGTCGGCGTCGGTGTCAAGGGTGGCGGCGGAGGCGTCCGCGCCGGTGCTCGAGTCGGACGGCCTGCCGATCCTCGGCCTCGCCAGCCACTCGCCCATGTCGAACCGGCTCCACGCGCCCGAGAGCGAGCAGCAGTGCCCATTCTGTCGCTTCGCGACCGCCGACGCCGTCATCCTCGTCAACCACGTCGAGCACATGCACGGCGGCGCATGAGCGAGCGCCGAGGGTCGGGCCGTTGAAGCAAGACGTGGTGAATATTTACGAGGATTGAAGTAGATGTAGGCGTCCAGGGGATAGTGTACCGTGGATGACAGTATAATATTCCTTCACCCCGTCTCACGATGGATCGACTTCCACGTTGAACTTTACCGAGAGCCTCAAAGCACCGGATCACACAGGGATCACATAGTCAATCCAAGTGGATTTAGCGTTGGACTCGGCTCCTTCAGTATCTCCAGGGCTTCTGCTGCGTCCTCAGCATACAATCGCCAAGTCATCCGTCGGGTCCCCACCCGCGCATGATTGGGACGGGATGCGGCCATCCATGGGCCCAATCCGCATTGCGCGTCCGCATCCGCACCCGCACAGCCTCCAACGGCAGTCCATCGGTCCGCAGCCATGTGGTCCGCGCGTCTGCTCCGCCCGGAGGCCGTGCGGACGTCCGCAGCGTCCCCGGCCGCGGCCCCAGGTGCGGCCCCGCGCCGGCCCCTCCAACCCCACCGGCCCCACGCGAGCCGCAAGCCGCTCGCCATGTCCCTCGGCATCGCGCTCTACGCCGCGAGCCTCGTGCTCTGGTGGCTCTACGTGCGCGACGGCGCGTCCCCGCTCGGCCCCCTGCAGCAGCTCGCGGCCCGCGCGGACGACAGCGCCGAGGGCCCCGCGGCCCCCGATCCCCCGCGGCCCGTCCGCGTCCCCACGTACAAGTGCCTCGGGTGGCGGCAGACCGGCGGGTGCGGACCGGACGGGCCCCGCGAGCCGGCCGCGGACCGGCCGTGCGGGTCGCCCATCCGAGGCGGCGCGTCGGGCTACTGCGCGCTCGAGGACGCCGAGACGGGCGAGCAGGTGCGCGCGCTGCTGGCCAACTGCTCGTCCGTGCGCAGGGACGTCACGTTCACGTGCAGCCAGGCCGCGGACCTGGCCAGGCTGCCGCACGAGCTCGACCGCGCCGTGGCCCAGGCCCGGAGGGACGCGGCCCCTCTCGTCCCGTCCGCAGCCGTCCGCGACGGGATCGTCATGGTCGTGTACCCCAAGCTGCTGGTGAGCGCGCACGCAGTCGTCCGCACGCTGCGCGCGCTCGGCTGCACGCTGCCGGTCGAGCTGTGGTACTCGGAGCGCGAGCTGGGCCGGTCCGCGGCGTCCCACCCGGTGCTGCGGTCGCTGCTGGCCGACTTTGGGCCGCTGACGCTCGAGCGGATCGCGGACGACGCCGTCCCCGGTGGCGGCCGCGCGTTCGGGTTCGCGGCCAAGGTGTTCGCCGTCACGCACTCGTCCCTGGACCGGCTGCTCTTCCTGGACGCCGACAACGTGCCCGTGCGGGACCCGAGCGTCCTCTTCTCGACCAGCGCCGGCTTCCTCGCCACGGGCGCCGTCTTCTGGCCGGACCTGTGGCACCCGCGGCGCTCGATCTTCAACGTCCACAGCGAGTCGCTGCTCTGGGAGGTCCTCGGCTCGCCCTTCGTCGACATGTTCGAGCAGGAGAGCGGCCAGCTGCTGGTCGACACGCGCGCCGCCCGCGCGTCCGGGGCCCTGGCCGCGCTCGAGCTGCTGGCGTTCAGGGAGCCCAACCCACTGGCCAAACTGCGTCTGGTGCACGGGGACAAGGACCTCTTCCGGCTCGCGTGGCTCAAGGCGCGCGCGCCGTTCCACATGGCGCCGCACCCGCCGGCCATCGCGGGCTACGAGCGCAACCCGCGGGTCCCCGGCGGACGGTTCTGCGGCATGACCATGGCGCAGTTCGACCCGGATGCGCCGGCGGACGCGGGCCCGGCCGCCGTGCTCTTCCTGCACCGCAACGCCAACAAGCTCACGGGGAGTGAGGACCCGGAGAGGGGACGATTGTGGACCCACCTGCAGCGCTTCGTCTTCCCGGCCGGCGTGGACGCGCGGGACCCGCGGCAGGCGTATAGGCACGCGAGCGAGCACTTCCACGTGGACATCCGCGGGTCCGCAGGGGCCAAGGCCGCGCGGACGACCATGTGCTACAGCGGGGACGGCCACGGGACGACGAACCACTTTGCGATCGAGCGGATGGACGACGCGCTGCCGTGGAGCGTCCGCGAGCTCGAGGACTCGCTGCTGGCCTTCGCCCGCGAGGCCGCGCAGCTCGGCCGCGAGGACCCACAACCGTCCGCAACCGTCCGCAACCGTCCGCAACCGTCCCCAACCATCCGCAACCGTCCGCAACCGTCCGCAACAGGGGACGTAGCTAGCTAGAGAGGTAGGGAGAGCCCCAAGACGTGCGTTAATCACTCTGGAGCGTCCGCCTCGGCCAATGCGGCCGCCTCCCGAGCGTACGTGCGCAGCTTGAGCTCTAGGCCGGCGAAGGGCAGGTCGCGGACGGCCTGCAGCGCAAAGTGCGGCGACTCGAGCGGCTTCTGCACGCCGTAGCACGACTGCCAGTCCGGCACCACCGGCGGCAGGTTGTAGATGTCGACCACGTAGTCGCTCGTGCGGCTCTCGTTGCCGCGGAACGACAGCAGGTGCGTCCAGATGACCGGGTCCGGCAGTCCGTCCGGCGCCTCGGGCAGGTCCTCCTCGTCCTCACCCGCATCGTCCCCATCCTCACCCGCGTCCGCATCGGTCCCGTGACGCTTGTTGGTCCGCTCGTCCGTCCGCTTGGGCCGCTGGTCGCCGACGCCCAGCAGCTTGCGCGCGTTGCGGTGCAGGAAGAGCACGCGGCCCTGCGGGTCGTGCTGCGCCATGGTCATGCCGCAGAAGTCGGAGCCGTTGACGAGCAGCCCGGCGACGGCCGGCGGCGTGCGCACCATGTGGAACGGCGCGCGCGCCTTGAGCCACGCGAGCCGGAAGAGGTCCTTGTCCCCCCAGACGAGCCGCAGCCGCTCCAGGTGGCTCGGCCGGTGGAACGTGTAGAAGTTGACGAGCGCGAGCGGCTCGGCGTGGCGCGCGCGGTCCACGAGCAGCTGGCCGCTCTCCTGCTCGAACATGCGCACGCTGCGCACGCCCAGCAGCTCCCAGACGAGCGACGTCGGCCGCACGTTGAAGATCGTGTGTCCCGGGTGCCAGAAGTCGGGCCAGAAGAGCGCGCCCGTGTCCCGGAACTCGCGCGAGGCGAACAGGAAGCTCGGGTCCTGTACAGGCGCGTTGTCCGCGTCCAGGAAGAGCAGCTGGCCGAAGGACGAGTGCGAGATGGCGTGGATCTTGGCCGCGAAGCCCACGGCGCGCTTGAGCCGCGCGTCGATCGCGCGCAGCTCCACGGGCCCGTACTCGGCCTGCAGCCGCCGCAGCGCGCGCCGAGCGCCCGGGGCGCGCGCCAGCTCGTCCTCGCGGAACCAGAGCTCGACCGGCAGCGAGCAGCCGAGGTCGCGCAGCGTCCGCACGGTCGCGTACGCGCTGGGCACGAGCTTGGGGTACGCGACCAGCACGACCCCGCGCGCGTCCGGGCCGGCGGACGGCGGGACGAGCAGGCCGCGGCCGCTCGTGTCGGCGAGCATCGCGCGCGCCGCGTCCCGCGCCTGCACCGGGAACGTGGCGAAGTCCCAGGCGTCGACGCACCGGAAGCGCGCGGCCGGCACGAGCGACGCGCAGTGCACGTGCATGACGCGGAAGAGCTCGCCAGAGTCCTTGTCCTGCACCTCGCAGTAGCCGGCGCGGCCAGGGGGGACCACGGACGCGCACGGAGCGTCCCCGGCCGGGTCCCGCGGCCCGAACGGGCTGCAGCCGGTTGTCGCGCGCCAGCCCACGCAGCGGAACCGCCGCGCGCGGTCGTCCGGGCCCGCAGGAGGCAGCATCCGCACCGACCGCGCGTGCTCCACGGCCGCGAGCACGGCCTCCGGGGCCGCGGTCGGCCGCGGGGACGAGGGATCCGCAGCCGACTGGCCCGGCCGCGGCCCCACCTTGTTGAGCCGCGCCAGGATCTCGCGAGGGCTCCGCGGGGCCCCCTCGGGCCCCTGCACAGCCTGCTGGACGTCCACCGGACCGTCCTCGGCCCTCTCCTGGCCGTCCGCATCGAAAAAATCCAGAGCATCCGGCGGGACGACGCCGTCCACCGCCGCGTCAAAGTCGTCCGCGTACACGGCGTCCCCGTCCCGGAACCGTACCAGCTGCCCGCGCTTGGCCGCGCGCGCCGGCCGCCGGTCCCACCCGCGCGAGGCGAACAGCACGAGCGCCAGCGCGTAGACGGCGGCCAGTAGCAGCAGCGCGCGCGCGAGCCAGAGGCTGAGGGGCCGCGGACGGGACGGGGGCGGGGCCGCGGATGGGGATGGGGGCCCCGCCTCGACGTCCGTGGGGCCGTCGGCCGTCCGCAGCGGCCGCCGCTGCCGTCGCGAGTCCATTAGTGTCGGTGGCGAGCGCGTTTGTCTGGGGATTGCGGAAGTGTACCTAGAGTTCGGTTTTGATTAGCTAGGGGTGGGGGAAGTAAGAGGACGCAGCACAAAAGTGCTTGAACGAGAGTCCAGAGCAATATTGTGCTGGAGTTTTTCCCAGAACCAGTACCCCTCTGGATGCAAAATTCCAGAACCAGTACCTTTCCCAAAACCAGTACCTCAATCGTAAAGTAGTAGTGTGGTAAACCACAATTTTTGGTTTGTCCATGCAGAAAGCAATGTATTGAACACTAAAATTCGTGTCCAGTTTTGGCTCGCTCTAAAAACTGACGACTTCCTGTGTCCAAAAACTTATTGCACGAAAAAATGACGACTCCTGCTGCTGGCGAGAAGCTCAAGATGGAGCGGCCGCGCACCCTGCAGTGTTTAGTGTGTGCATACACGTCGGGGAACGAGAACACCTTTCGGCGCCACTGCAAACGCAAGCACGCGCTAACGGTTAGCTTTAAGGCGACACGTACGCAGGAG
>JAADXX010000948.1:0-10245 GCA_023338025.1 Phytopythium oedochilum
AATACTTGGCGCAGCATCGCGTCAGGTACTGCTTGAATTTGTTGTCCGCATCACCGGCATAGTCGGTGTCAAACGCTTGGGCGAGACGCTCCATCAGCTGCGGGTCAGGTTTGTCTGTTTCCTCGGCCTCGTCGGCGTTCAAGATGCGCGTTACGCCTTTCATAACATCGTCCCAAGCATCTTGGATAACTCCCCATCCTGCTTCACCGTATGCAAAAGCAACTGCTCCCACCAAAGCAGACGCATCCCGCATGACAGCTCGAAGGGATGCCTCGCTGATGTTCAGTCGCGGCATGTTCTCTCGCTCGCGACGCGGCGACTCGGCTGGGAGCTTCTTGTGCAGGATCTCCCACACTGCCACGTCGATCTGTTGCGTGACGCTAAGCCGCTCGGACTCCGCCGTTGTGCTTTCTCCTTTTGCTTCAGCCTTGTCCTCAGTATCCTGCGGCGGTGGCGTGTGAGCGCGCAGCACCTTTCTCACCGCCCGACGGAGGCCAGCGGCGACATCCGTCTTGTTGAGCAGGTCCTCGTGGATGTCTTTGTACGCGTCGAGGACGAGACGGTTGATCTCCTTCGACAATTGGCCATCGTCACGAAGGCGTCGCACGCTGTGCTCGTCCAGCTTGAGCATCTGCTGGCCGTTTCGCCACGTCAACGTCCTCTGCTTGACGATGTTCTCCAGGAGCTGCCACACGCGCGTGGACAGTCGTTGCTGTAGCTCCTCCATGCGCGTCGCGTCTGCTTGGGCTCGTTTCAATTCCATCGGCTGCTCGGCTTTCGATGTCTGGCAGTTGCTGCGGTTGCCTGTGGTCGCTTGTGACCCGGGGTTTGAGTTTTGACAAATGAGAGAGCTGCAGAGACGAAGCCGTCAAAGTCGCGACGTATCCTGAGAAGTTGACAGAACTTCCCCCCTGTGGACTCGGCATTTCACTTCGCATCACCACTGGAGCGACGTTCTGCCACTCGCGAACGAGGACTGAAGCCACCGACCACCATAGCAATGTGTACTGACTGGAGTCCATATCACGAGCAAGCCGCCTTGCCTGCCGCGATCGATTCCTGCAGATACTTGGCTGCGTCTGCGCCGACCACGATATTGTAGTCCTGTCAATGTGGAGAGTCCGCATGCTGTTACCACGACTGCAGACTGACAGCTAGTAGGCGTCGATTTCTGCTCGCCCTACCTCGAGGATTCGCATGACACGGTCGGCCGCTTCGCATCGCTCTTTGACAACGGTCGCAAGCGTGTGCTGCTTCTGGCGCGAGAGCGGGCGGCGTGGGGGCGGCTGGATTGCCACGAGCTCTAGTGTGTCATCACAGCAGACACCGTTCGTCAGATCGTCGACCACGCTGCATGTGGCGGTTAGACGCAGGCGCAACTGATGGCTCGGCGAGTCTCGTCGGCGATCTCCGTCTGCAGGATGTGGACGAGGTGCTCCTCTTTGCGCCGCTGCCGCTCGATCGTCGCTGCCTCTCGTGACATCTCCACGTCTCGCTCTCTCCGTCTTGTTGGCGATCGCCCGGAACAGCATGAGGCGGCAGGTGAGCTCGTATTCGCGCAGCAACGAGGTGAATTCAGTGAACGAACCTGTTGGCATGCTGTTGACGCTGTGCTGTCTTCGTGTTGGATGACGAGCGGTCAAAATGGTACGTCTGGAGATCGTCGACCGCGCAGTGGCGTTTCCGCGCCAGTGTGGTCTGCGAATGCCACGCACGAGTCCATCAGTCGCCGAGGCGATGATCGCGTCCGCAACTTCCTTGACGTACCGAGGCGAAGAGGGTTTCTCGGTCCACCGCCAGCGCCTGCTGCCGCTTGAAGAAGCCAGGGTCTTCGGCTTTGACAGCGGGTGGGGGCAGTAGGTATCGGTGCTGGAGCGAGTTGCCACCACAATGGACACCGAATGTGTCCTTCATGAACCGAGACGAGTCGCGTCGTATACTGGCGAGCAGCGTGTGCAGCACGTCCAGGAGCGTCGTCGGCGTCCGGTCGATCGACGCGAGCGCATCGTCTGTGGATGGCGGCACCAGGTCTGGCGTAGACGCAGCCCGACTCGCGGCTCGACTCGGTATAGGCGGGAGCCGCCTTGCACTCGTGACGGAGCGAGCCGATCGCCTCGCGCTCCTCGGCGTCAGCGCGTGATCGTCGACGTCAAAGGGCTCCGTTGGTCCCCAGAACACGCCGAAGCCCGGCTCGGACGCGGCGTCCACGCTGTCCATCGGTTGGCGCTGTGCGCTCCGCGCCCGCGACAGGTCTCGCAGTCAGTTGCACCAAGCCCCGTGCTCTATTATTACTCACGCGTCTTCCTGCCGGTGCCAGAGCGCGAGCATGCGCGTCCTGCCGTCGCGCGAGACGCTTTCCGCCTCGAGGCCGAGCGCGTCGCACGTCCGCAGGAAGTCGCCGAGCGCCGCGTCGTCCCCGCGGGACTCGTGCGCCAGCAGCGCGAGCGACTCGGCGTGGCTCAGCGCGCGGATGCTCTGCGCGAGGCTGCGCCACGAGTCGGCGCCGTAGATCGGGTTGATGCAGTCCGACACGAGCACGTAGTCGAAGTGCGCGCGCGGCAGGCCGGCGCCGAGCGCGGCGGACCCCCAGCGGAACTCGCGGACGCTCAGCCGGCCGCGCTCGCGCTCGTCCGCCGCGTTGGCGCGCACGTTGCGCTGCAGCAGCTCGACGGCCTCGCGCTGGTCGGTGAGGACGACGTCGGCGCCCAGCGCCGCGGCCACGAGCCCCACGAGTCCGCAGCCGGCGCCGAGCTCCACCGCCGTGGCCCCGGCCTCGAACGGCTTGAGCGGCAGTCCGCGGCGCCGCTGGACGCGCGCGACCGCGGCCGCGACGTCCTCGAGGCCGCCGACGGAGGAGAAGCACGGCGGCGGCGGGGACGCGAGCGCCACGAGCCGCTGCGCCAGGAAGCGGCTGGCCGCCCACACGGTCGACGCGGTCCAGGCGTCCGCGAAGATGGGCGCGAGCTCGTCGCTGCCCAGCGACTCGGACAGCGCGAACGCGCGGCCCGCGACCTCGACGTCCCGCTGCATCTTCACCAGTCGGCGGCGGTGGAGTGGCAGGCGGGTACTGAAGAATTATGGATGGTGTATCAGTATGTTTGATGGAACGTTTGATAGGAAGAAACACCTCTAGTACTAGGTTAAGGGAGATTGTTGGACCATAAAGCACCGATATAAGTTCGATTTGGGAAAGAGTCGACCGGCAGTCTCGTTCCAGTGGGACTCGATTAACTTGATCAAGTAGGCTGTGATTCGGCTGCCGCCGCTGCCAGTCACTACAGAGTCGAGTGATAGAGAGCGCCGTCGTATGGCGTGGGATGCACCAACCGAGTCGACGCGACGGACTCCTTGACGCTGGCTGGGCTTTGCCCGCCAATCCAGACACCACCACGTTGTACGTGTGCTGTAGCGTGGCGCGTTTCGCGTCGTCCGCGACCATCGCGATGCGTCCGCAGTTGTTACAAATCTGTGAAGCTTTCCATCCACAGTGTATTGCATTCCACAGCCTCGACCGACGTGCCCGCTCCGTGATGCAGTCCGTCCCCCAGCGAGCGAGTGCTTTGATTGGGGACGGGCGTAATCCGCCAATGCCGAAGGGGGGACGGCCCCCCTGCTCCGTGGTGATCCCCGCTCTGGCGCAATGCGTCCCGAGTCCACCAATCAGCGGCTCGTCTGGCGGGACAGTGCGGACGCCCGACGCTCGAGAGCCATCGACTAATATAATAGTGAACTCCGCCTCGCCATGGAGAGTCCTGGGATGAACGCAGGACGATGCGGGACGCACAGCCGATTGTATCCGACGCGCATGGGCAGCGAGCGCTGCAATGCATGGAGCCCGACAGGTCTTGGAAGGACAGAGACAGAAAGCGCCGCGTCCCGTCGTGAGCGCACGAGTGGGGCCGGCCCACTGTGGCCGCCGCTCCGCTGGTAAAAGAGCGGCCGAGCCCCGGCGTCTGATCCCCTTAGTTTAATCCAGTGCTTCTTAGTTTCCTCAAGTGATCGCGGGGCGAGCCCTAGCCCGCGCCATGTGGCCGGGCCGCACACACGCGGTGGTGGTGGTGGAACCCGGCGGCCGGCCGGCCGCTGTCTTATACTGTACTTGGGTCCAGGCTGGGCTGCGGGTGCGGCCGTGATTGGCGGATCGAGTCAGAGAACGAGAGAGAAGTGGGGACGGGACGACGGACGCGAGTCGCGACTCGAGTGTCCGAATTGTGTGTGTGGGGAGGGGGTGACCGACTGACCGCCGGCCCTGCCAGTATAATTAGCGCCAGTGACGGCGCGTCAGTCGGGCACGGTAGCCAAGTGCTGCGTCCGTCCCCCACCCAACGCACAACACCCACGTCCCCAGTCCAGTTCGCGGCGCGAGGAGTCAGTCAGTCGAGTCGGAAGGGTGAGGACCCCCCGCCCCGAGCGCAGTTCGTAGGGCGGCCCGCATTCCCGCGGCGCGGACGGCCCGGCCGCTCCTCCTCCCTCCCCGCCCCCGTCCCCTGCCAGCGTCGCGCGCACGCCCAGCCGCATGCCGCTGCCCAGCGGCGAGATGGCCACGTCCCCGCCGTCGGGGCCGGCGCCGCTGCCGTCCTCGTCGGCGCCCTCGGGCGTCTCGGCGCTCTCGGCGGCGGCCGCGGACCTGACGGCCGTGCTGAGCGTGGCCAAGATGAACTTTGCCAAGAAGAAGCGGCGGCAGACGCTCACGGCGGGCGCCCCGCCCCCTCCGCTGCCGCGGAGCCGCACGGGGCCGGCCCCCGAGCTGGACGAGGACGACCCGGTGGGCCGGCGGCCGCTCGCGCCGGACGCCAAGGCCCCTCCCGGCCGCGCCGGCAGCCTCGGCGCGGGCCTCGGCGCGGGCTCGCTCGGCCGCTCAACGGTGCTCACCATGGCGTCCTCGTCCACGGCGTCGCTCTCGTCCTCGTCCGGCTCGCTCTCTCGCGGCCAGAGCTTCCAGCAGCCGCAGCCGCCGCGCGCGTCCTCCATCTCCTCCTCGCCGTCCTCGCGCTTCGGCCGCAGCGCGTCCGACGCGTCCGACGCGTCCGAGC
This sequence comes from Phytopythium oedochilum, assembly GCA_023338025.1. NCBI lineage: Eukaryota > Oomycota > Peronosporomycetes > Pythiales > Pythiaceae > Phytopythium > Phytopythium oedochilum. The sequence continues at coordinate 5,034 of JAADXX010000948.1, forward strand.
CGCTGCCGCTGTCCGCCGACAAGCAGCGCGCGCTCGTCGAGTTCATCGACCGGTCCGTGGACGACGCGTACAACCTGTGCCACGGGTTCGGGCGCGTGCGCTGGGCGCCCAGCAAGACGCGCGAGGGCGTGGCGATCCACCGCGCGCGCGGAGAGGGCGACGCCGTGCTGGACGCGGCCGTGCGCGGCCGCTGCAACGTGAACGCGAGCGTGGACGAGCTCATGGACGCGCTCATCACGGAGAGCACGGCCGCGTTCGTGGCGCACGAGAGCGCCGTCAACCCGGCCGAGTTCCTGGACGGCCAGGTGCTGCACACGCTCGAGCCGCGCTCGCTCGGCGACCGGTTCGTATGCGTCAAGTGGCACTGCGTGCGCTCGCTCGCGCCTTCCGTGGCCAAGCATCGAGACTACGTCTACGTCGAGGTCGTCGACAAGTTCACGGCCGCCGACGGCCGCGTCGTCGGCTACCGCCTCTCCAAGTCCGTCGAGCTGGACGAGCTGCCGGCCGCGCGCACGGCGCACCTGTTCGTGCGCGCCAAGACGCTCACGCTGCTCACGTTCGCCGAGACGGAGGCGGCGGCCGGCACGCTCGAGCTCACCATGATGATGATCAACGACCTGGGCGAGCGCCTGCCGGCGTGGCTCGTGCACAAGATCGTCGACACGGCCGCCATGCGCACGGCCTGCCTGCGCGACCACATCAACCAGCGCCGCATCGACGTCCTCGTCTACGCCAACAAGAAGGACATGGTCCCGCTCAGGTGCGTCTCTCTCCATCTCTCCATCTCTCCATGTGATGTTGTTGGAAGCAACAGCAGCAGCAGCAGCTCGCTCACCGCTTGTGCCTCGTACGACGAACGACCTCCACAGCAAGCGCATCTGCTGCATCGTGTGCACCAAGAGCTTCTCGCTCGTGCGCAAGAAGTACAACTGCGCGGCCTGCGGAGACGTCATGTGCAACCAGTGCAGCGTGCACCAGCTCGTGACGACGGCCGGGCTGTCGGCCGACGGCCCGGCCGGCAAGCGCAAGGCGCGCATCTGCGTGCGCTGCAGCAACGGCCTGCAGACCCACGAGCTGCCGCGGCGCCGCGGCTCGCAGCTGCGCCCGAGCAGCGACTCGTCCTCCTCGGGCCGGCCCAGCAGCCAGCGCAGCCACCGGTCGGACGAGATCAGCCGCAGCTTCCTCTCGGACACGAGCGGCGGCGCGCCCTCCATGGACTCGCGCCCGAGCTCCTTCCTCGGTGCGGCCGCCGGGTTCGACGACTCGGCCGCCAGCATCGGCGGCCGCAAGCAGGCACCCAGCATGTACGCGCTGCGCCAGCAGTCGTCCTCCATGGGCAAGCGCATGAGCGAGCGCTCCTCCAAGGCGTCCACGACGTCGTCCGCCGACGACATGACCGCCAGCGGCCTGCACGACGACGCGGTGGACGCAGCCGCCGCCGCGGACGGGGCCGAGGTCGAGCAGCGCTACCCGCAGCTGCTGGGCAGCAGCATCCTCTCCTCCACGCCCGTGGAGCTCGACCTGGGCGTCGGCAAGTACAAGGAGACGTACAAGCTGCAGGCGCAGACGGCCGAGGTGTTCGAGCTGAGCGACGACGACGACGACGGCGTCGGCGACTTCACCAACACGGAGGGGACTGGCGGGTTCCAGCACCGAGCGACGGAGGAGGAGGAGGAGGAGGAGGACGTCGGCGACTTCACCAACACGGAGGGGACCGGCGCGTTCCGCCACCAGGAGAGCAGCCCGGAGGACGTCATTGCGTTCAAGCTTACGCCTCTGCGCGCCGAGACGGTCGACGTGGACGTGGAGGTCGCGAGCTTCCTGACGAACGAGGAGAACTCGATCGGCGACGACGACGCGGCCGGCGGCGGCGGCGGCGGCGGCGGCCTGGGCAGCGGCGACGTGTCGGACTCGGACTCGGACACGTCCAGCTTCCTGACGGTCGACGAGAACTCGCGCATCGTGCGCATGTCGTCCTTCTCGTCGCGGGGCCGCACGCCGCCGCCACAGATGCAGGCTGTCGCGGACGACATGGACGACATGGACGGCCTGATTGTCGAGGAGGTGGTGCCTGCGAACGCGAGCGACGCGAGCAGAAGAAGCGAGCACCAGGTCCCGGAGACCGTGTCCATGGAGAGCGAGGACGAGATCCCCGTCGTGATCCGCAAGATCGCCAAGCGCGTCGTCATGAGCGGCGGCCGGCGCAGCCGCGAGCGACGACCCGTGAACCCCAAGGTGCAGGCCGTGGTGGTCGAGAGCATCGCCGAGTCCGAGTCCAAGCAGCAGCAGCAGGCGGACGAGACGGCGGACCCGTCCTCGGACGCGGCTGCCGCTCCAGCAGCGCCGACCATCCAGCTGGCCGACCTGCAGGTCCACCTGGACCGGATGAACGAGGTCTCGGAGCACCTGCGCACCCTGCGGTCCGGCATGGCGGCGACCGAGAAGAAGGCGACGACGCAGTCGGCCATGGCGGCGCTCGAGAGCTACGAGACCAAGGCCAAGGCGGACGCCGCCGCCAAGATCGCCGCGGGCTTCGTGAGCGCCTTCGAGCGCTCGCGGGGCCCTGCCGACCGCGCGTCGCTGTCGGCATCCTTGCTGTCGTCGATGGGCGTCGGTGCGTCGACAGCGGCGCTCGCGGCCAGCGTGGCGTCTCTGCTGGCGTCCTCGGTCGCTCGTCCGCGCACGAGCCTGTTCAACCTGACGCTGGCCATGGGCGACGGCAGCATCTGCGAGTACCTCGTCGACTCAAGCTTCATGGATGTGGCGGAGAGCCCGGACGGCTCGGGCATCGGCTGGAAGACGGTGCACTCGCGCACGACCGGCAAGGTGTACTTTTACAACGAGAGCTGCGGACTCACCTCGTGGACGCTGCCCGGCCCGGACACGTATAAGGGCGCCGTCTACATGGTGCTGTGAGTGTCACGGCCGGGTCGCCGCGGGACGCGTTGGCGCAGCGGGCGCGAGCGCAAGAAGCCGCGCCCGCCAAGGCCCTCGAGTCGGTCGGCGCACGAGAGCTGGACACGCTCGAATATACACATTATTTAGCGAAGGACGCCGTCTGTCTTGCACTCGGAGCGAGGCGCTCGGGTGTCGAGCGAACGAGCGAGTGAGCAGGATCAGTCGTCCCTTGCATGCTGTTGGTACTGTCGGTCGGTCCGCAGTGGCAAACGCTCTCTCTCTCTCTCACTCTCTGTCCTTGGCACTCACGTGTGCGTGCGCTCGGTCTCCTCTGCGGCCGGCTTGCTGTCCATGATCGAGTGCGTGAGCGACGCGAACCGACTCGCGAAGCCGCCCGCCGCGTTGGCGGTCGGCGGCTTGGCCGTCACGGGGACCGGCGGCGGCAGCGCCGACGAGACGGTCGACGTCGAGTCGGTCACGGCCGATCCGTCCTCCTCGTCCGACTCGCCGTCGTCGTCCTCGTCGTCCGTGAAGGCGCCCGAGCGGTGCGGCGACCCGGGCCGGAAGGTGGCGAAGCGGATGACCTTGTCCTTGCGCGCGAGCTTGCCGAGCAGCTGCGTGACCTCCTGCAGCGACATGAGCGACGCGTTGTGCTCGTTGATGCCGATGATGTACATGCCCGGCTGCACCTCTCCGTGCTGCTCGATCGGGCCCTTGCCACCCGAGGGCAGGTTGGTGAACCCGTGCACGACGGCGCACTCCTGGATGCCGCTGTCGAGCAGCACGCCGAGCGGCCCGGGCGGCACGCGCACCTCGACGACGTCGTCGATCTCGTTCTCCGACTCCGAGTCGCTGTCGTTGTCGAAGAACGCCTGCCCCTGCAGCATGGCGTCGTACTGCTGCGGCATGGCGAGCGGGATGTCAGCGAACTGGTACTCGAACGCCTTGAGCTCCTCGAAGTACGGGTTCGCGCCCACGATCTTGTAGTCCGTGCCCGCCCAGAGGTGCACCAGCTTGGCCTCGCCGTTGTCCTCGTAGTGCAGCGCGCGCAGGCTGCGCGTGCGGATGGCCGTCGACGGCTCGAAGAACACGACGGTCGCGCGCCGGCCCAGGTGCGACACGACGCGGCCGTTCAGGCTCTCGGGCTCCTTCATCGGCGCGATGCAGCCCTGCGACCGCAGCAGCTCGATGATCTGCAGGTGCCCGCGCCAGAGCGCCAGGTCCAGCGCCGTGTACCCGTCCTGCGCCAGTGCAGCAACAGCAGCGAGCGAGAGCGCGCGCGTTAGAGTCCTCAGTCGGTCGATACGAAGGGTGTCCATGCCAGCTAGGCTAGGAAACGCACGTCCGTGAGCGCCAGCACGTCGGCGCCGTACTGCAGCAGCATCATGACGATCTGCGTGTTGCCGACGATGGCGGCACAGTGCAGCATGGTGAACCCGCCGCTCTGAGCGTCGGTAGAGAGACAGGTAGAGAGAAAGAGAGGGTCAGCGCCTTGACGCTTTGGGAATGGAGAGAGAGTTAGAGAGACTGGAGACGCGCCTCGGTGAGCGCGCCGACGTCGGCCTTGCCGATCTTGAGCGTCAGGTAGCGGCGCGTCTTGTCCACGCTGCCCTCGAGGATGGCCTCGCGCAGGTACTGGTTGCTCTTGACCTGCAGCAGGTTCATGGCCGCGCCGTCCTGTCCGCCGCTGCTTCTTCTTCGACTTGTTGGTCGCGCTTTTTGACTGGGGGAATATCAGCGCCCGAGAAAAGTGTACCTACCCTTATGTGCGAAGTACCGTGACGGTACGACCCAAGAGCAGGGATCTCTATCCCTAAACGAGGCTCTAAATCCTTCTCTAAAATACACATGTTTACTAAGTTGTATTAGACAGCTAAAACAGTTGATGGATCAGGGGGATGATTTTGGCCCGGCTATCTCCATGAAGCAAGCCGGGTTCGTTGTTCGGGACCCGAACTTTCGGGTGCTACTTGGTTGTGGACATGCGAAGCTATGAAGGCCAAGTTCCTTCTGCTTGGCGGCCGCGCAAGCCACGCCGAAGAGCGATTATTAGACGCCGGTGCGGCTTACTGAGCCTCCTAACCACCCGAAGAAGAACATGAAAGAAACCAGAGGCATACATGCCAGGGCTAGCTAGTAGCCTAGACGAACGTGCAGCCTAGTTGGACGGGGCGGTCGCCTGCAGCGTCACCATGCGCCGGTAGATGCCGTCGGTCCTGCGCATCAGCTGCTCGTGGCTGCCCAGCTCGACGATCTCGCCCCCAGACGTCACCGCGATCACGTCCGCGTTGCGCACCGTCGACAGCCGGTGCGC
>JAADXX010000949.1:0-10213 GCA_023338025.1 Phytopythium oedochilum
AGAGAGAGAGAGAGAGAGAGAGGATGAACGTGCGGCCGCGGTCTGAAGGCGGCCGAGACGCCGACGCGCCCTCCAGTGCAGTGCGAAGGTCGTTCGATGCGCCAGAGTTGGTCGGAGCGCGAGGCCGTGGGGAACACAATGACGGCGGACCGCGGCGACCTCGAACGACGCCGGTGCGTTGAGTTATTTCGCCTCTGCGCTCGTGGGCGGGTTCCAACAGCGATGGGAGGTCTGCGTTTACACAGAAGCCGCGAGTGCAGAGACTGCTGCTCGGTCCGAGCCAGGAAGCGCTGGTGGAGTTCGCGACTCGGAGCGACTCTCCTTCGAGCGGCGACCGCTCTGCGTGCTTCATGACGCACCTGCCGGACTCGCCGCCCAAGCGAAAGTCGACACTGTCGCCTCGTTGCATGATCACAGCCGATCGACGCGTCCAAGCGACAGAAAGGGCCGAGCTCAGTCGAAGAAAATGCAGCGATCGAGATGGCAGTGGCGCAGTTTTCCAGCTCGATGCTTCTAGCGAAGTGTTGAGCGCTTGTACCGATGTCGAGGCCGAACACGGCGATGGAAGAGAGTCCAGCGAAGCGGAGGGATCGAGCAAGCTCGGCGACGCCAAAGAGGAGACCGGAGAGCTACATCCCACATCAGACCAAGAGGAGCCACATGAGTCGTCAATGCTCAAGCCGACAGAGGACCCAGAGGAGGAAGAGGACAGTGATCGAGGGCTTTCAGCTGAGGATGACAACGGGGATGACTACGTTGCGAACGCTCTATCAGGCCCTCATCTTGCTGATATTGACGAGCCCAGTGTCGCTGAGGATGACACGCAAGCTGGTCCAGAGGGAGACTCAGCTCACGACAGCTCGATGAGGTCAGGCTCACCGTCAACCGAGCTCTTTACATCAAGCGGCGACTCCGGCGACTCCGGTAGCGACTCGGACGATGACAATGAGCAGCTCGTGACAGCCACGAACGCTGACGACGCGTACGCGACATTGTTAAAAGAGAGGAAGCGTGTGTTGGCTGACGCGTCGGATCGCATTCGGCTTCGGTCGGAGCTTGAGGGGTATTTGGAGTCGCTCAAGACACTGCGAGGCGAGGATGGCGAGGCTGTGGTAGAGTTCCCCAAGAACTACAGCCAGATCCTGGCGCTTATGACGGAGCAGGACATCCGCGTGGACGACGTGAGTAGTTGCTCAACTGGTAAGGAGCAGACCAAGCCTCCGAGTGCCCAGCAGAACTGGGCACGCGTGCTGATACAGATGGGGCTATCGAAGCAACACGCCTTTGTAAGTGTTGTCCACGCTTCCCCTACTGCATTCCATGGCTTGGTCTCTAACCGAACTGGCGTCCTGTACAGGGGAGTCTGGACGATGAGGATGGCGACCCGGCATCTGAAAGCGGGCTCGCCGCCAAGATCGCGCTCAAGATGGCGCAGATCCGACAACTGGATGCCATCTTGGAGGAGAAGCTTGGCAAGAACCTGTACAAGGTGGCTCCACTCCGAACGACCAAAAAGCCTGAGCGGAACCAGGAGCCCGATACTTTAGCATCTCGGACGTTCGTCACTCAGGAAACCTTGCCAATGGCAAAGACGCTTGGGTCGTCGACTAGAGGCAGCAACGCCAACCGGCCGGTTGCGACAGCTGGCAGTACTGTTGGAGGTGGTGAGCCGACAGAACCGTCACGCTCGAAGCGGACGAAGCTGCAGTTTGTCCGGCGGAACAAGGAAGTCGTGGCGAACGGGATGCGCGCCAACATGACGAGAGCCGAAGAGTCTCGCTTGAGTCGGCTACTTGACGGGGATGACGACTCTGATGAGACGAAATCCGCCCCTAGTCACGAAGCTGACGAGGTTACAACAGATCCACTCAGAGAAGCGAACGAGTTTGCGATGGATGCGGCCGAGAAGGCTGCGATCGCGCAGCTGTTGGCCACCGAACCCGACACTCGCAGCCAGTCGATCCTAGCGGAGCTGGACGACGCGGTGCTTCTCGACGACATCCCGGAAGAGGACGAGACAAAGCGGCCAGAGAACAGGAAGCAGCGTCTCCGCCTGAACCGCATCAACCAAGAGCTGCAGTTCCTCGAGGAGACGCCCAGCATCGCGATCGTGAGTGACGACGACGAATTCGCCAACGCGTTTGGCGACGGCGACAACGCATCCGAGGCGGACAGCGACTGCCGGAGCGAGCGGTCGTTCCGCACCATCACATCTGCCGGTGCTTCGACCACATCGTCCATGTGCTCGACTCGCTCGGGCGTCATCTCGCGGCGGCAGTTTAGCCAGTTTGTAGCCGAGCAGCAGGCCGTCCATCGCAGCGCGCCAACTGCCAGCAGCGACGCGATCCGGCAGCTTCTTGGCTCCATCAGGCGTCTCACGACGCCCTCCGCAGCGATCACTCCTCCTGTAGGCTAACCCACCGCGTGGCGCTCTCGCGTCTCTCCATCTGTGAGCCCAAACGCGAAATCTACATTCGATTCGTATGCTTCTGGTGCTGCGTTACTCGTCGGACGCAGGCGAAAAGCCCTTCCAGCGCTCACCGATGGGGTCGAAGCGCACGTGTCGGATGCTGGCGTCGTGCTCGTCGTAGGCGATGTGCACGTCCAGACGCTCGATGGGCATGCTGGCCGCGTCCAACCGCTCGGGCCACTCGACCAGCGTGATGCCTGAAAAGACTGACCGTGAGCCTTGGTATCATCAGCCAACACTGATAGGAACACACCTACCGCTGGTAAAGGCGTCGGCGAGGCCAAGCGCAGCGACGTCTTGCTCCGAGACGGCGTCCAACCGGTACAGGTCGACGTGGAAGACGGTCGTCGGCGCGTCGTACGTGTTGACGAGCAGGTACGTCGGCGACGTCACCGCGAGCGCGCCATTCCTGACATAGGCGCGCACGAAGCCGCGTGCGAAGCACGTCTTGCCGCACCCGAGGTCGCTGCCATTGATCGCCAGAGCGTTAGCGCTTCCGTGACAAAGCGAGAGAGGAAGGGCCAGCGACTGGCCCAGTACCCGCGCAGGAAAAACACGTCGCCGGCGCGTCGGCGCTTCGCGACGCTGGCGCCGAGCTGCTCGAGCTCCGACGGCGACCGAGTGGTCACAAGGAGCTCAGAGGCGGACGGAGCAGCTGGCTGAGTGCTGAGTGCGCGGCGGCGGCCGGCGACGAGCAGCGAGCGCGTCCGGATCGCCGCTACGAGCATCGGTGTGGGTGGAATGTCCGGTTGGCTGTCATTGGACCAGAAGAGTGACATGAGCTCCTTGAGAGTGACATATTTGCCAAAGTGTAGCCATCGATCGGCCGACGCCACCGTAGGGATGCAAGTGTTCAAAGCGGAGAAGGCAACGGATAAGTTAGCGATCAAAGAGCACGCGAGCCGATAAGACCGCTGTTTCTATTGCTGCAAGGCGTACACGTCGGGGAACTCGGAGCCCTCGTCGTGCTCGGGGATCACGTCCGACTTCTCGGCACCCAAAGCCTCGTACATGGCGGCGAGCTCTTCATGCTCGTCCTCGATCGCGGCGTCGAACGGCTGCCCCAAATGGCAGCGTCCAACAAATGCATGTTAGCGTCCTGATCCTGTGTATAGCAGCAGTCGCAGTCGCAGCAAGCGCTCGCACCGTTCGCCCCTCCGAGTTGCGCGCGTTCAGCTCCGCACCGTTCTGCAGCAGCAACTTCGCGCACTCGACCGTCTCGCAGCGGTGCAACGGCGTGTCCATGTCATTGTCGCCTGCGCATTCGTCACCCAAGTCGCCGTCAGATGCGTGTAGTTGCACACGCACAGCGCCAGCACGACCAGTAACGCGGCAGCTCTACGTACCGAGGTTGACGGTGGCGCCGCTCGCAAGCAGGAACTTGACGAGATTAATGTGGTTGTAGCTCACAGCCGCCTGACTGATAATCAACAGCGCAGCCATCGCATCAGCGTTTGTCTTCGAGAAGGATTCCGCAGCTTTCGGCTCGCCGATGTACGGCTTTAGACGCGAGAGAAACGGGCGGAGAGCTCACAGCGGCGTGTATCCGAACTCGTCCTTGGCGTTGACGTCCCCGCCGCCCGCCAGGAACGCGCGCACCGCGTCCGCGTTGCCGTCGCTCGCCGCCATCCAGACATTCCCGCTCATCTTGGCGCCAGTCGGTTTCGTAGATGGCGACTCTCGTTGCTAAATCCGCAATCCGAACTTACCATGTATATCGAACTTATGTGAGCTAAACGGTGGCAGGAAGTGTACGCGGTGGCGGTAGTCACGTCGGACTCCCCCTGCGGGCTTGAAGTGAGCTGCTTGAACTCAGGATTTCCCCCCATTCGCCGACCAAGCCGAGCGGAAGGAAGCGAGAGACCCCCAATTACGTGCACTATGCTGGCCGCGACGCTGCTCCGCTCGACCGCGCGCAAGGCGCTGGCGCCCGCTGCGGCGCGCGCCTTCTCGACCGCCGGCGAGCCGCTCGTGCTCGTGGAGAAGGTCAACAACTACGCCGTCGTGCGCATGAACCGCGCGCCGGTCAACTCGCTAAACGTGGCGGTGCGTTAGCATCGTTCCTGCTGCTGCTGCGTCCGTCAGCGTAGTGTGGCTGACTCGCTTGCGGGCGTGCAGCTCATTCAAGAGCTTGACAACACCATCAAGACGCTGGAGGCGGACAAGAGCATTCGGTGTGTGCCCCTGTGCTCGTGTGGTTGCTGGCGGGACGGACGGATGGAACTAACGCCGGCGGTGGCCGCAGTGGCATGATCCTGGCGTCGTCCAGCCAGCGGGTGTTCAGCGCCGGCCTCGACCTTTTGGAGTTGTACCAGCCGCAGGTGCGTCGCCGACACCCATGGATTGATGGAGCGCTCGGTCCGACGCACTAATCGCTTTGATGGCGACCTCTGTGCAGCCTGCCAAGCTTTCCAAGTTCTGGGCGGCGCTCCAGGACTTGTACCTGCGTCTGTACACGTCGCGGCTAGCCGCGGTGGCCGCGATCGAGGGCCACAGCCCAGCGGGAGGCTGCTTGCTGGCGATCTGCTGCGACTACCGCATCATGACGAGCGGAAAGCCTATGATCGGTCTGAACGAGACGCAGCTCGGCATCATCGCGCCTACGTGGTTCCGCGACACGTTCGTCAATACGATCGGCCACCGCGAGGCCGAAAAGATGCTCGGTCTGGGTCTTCAGGTCGACGCGACCAAGGCCAAGGCGATCGGCCTCGTCGACGAGGCGGTGCCGCTCGAGGAGGTCTTCCCGCGCGCTCAGGCTGCCATGGAGAAGTGGCTCGCGATCCCAGGTGCGTGGCGAACCCTTTAGGGCCGCCAAGTGTGGTGATACAGTGAAGCTAACGGCGCATTTGCTGTGTAGACATGGCTCGCGTCAAGACCAAGCTGCTGATGCGCCAGGAGACGGCAGACCGTCTGATCGCCACCCGCCAGACGGACCTCGAAGTCTTCACCGACTTTGCTCAGACGGACAAGGTGCAGAAGTCGCTTGGCCTGTACCTCGCGTCGCTCAAGAAGAAGTAGACGTCTAGGGTCTCCACAATGGATGGGACGTCCACTAGTACGCTTCATGGCACCATCGTACATTCCCCCGGACTACACTAATGGTCCGCTTGGAATCCTTCGTACTCGAACCGACAGGGTACAAGCACGCACCACGCTGTAGCAATGTTGAAGCTAAGCACTTTGCGAATCTCTCTTTATAGTAGTCGGAGCTGCTACAAATATCCCTGTACAAGAATCCGCGTATCCTTGGGTGTGTGGGTTCCACGCAATCGCCGAAAAAATGGCGGGCGAGCGGGACGCGACGCGGGTCGCGATCCGCCGCGGGCAGCGCCTATTCCGCGCGGGAAAGCGGCTGCAGGCGGCGGACGTGTGGCGCGCGTCGCTGGCCGGCGCGTACGCCAGCGAGGACTTCGCCGGGCTGTTCGTGCTGACCAAGAACCTGGGCGAGACGGCGCTGGCGCTGGCGCTCCCAGCGGTCGCGGCGGACGCGAAGACATCGGCCGCCGGGCTGCGAGATGCCGTCAGGTACTTCACGTACGCGCTTGGCCTGATCGATCAGTGCGGAGTTCGGGACCGCGTCGAGGCGTACGACGCGCTGCAAGCGTCGGTGCTACGCGTGGAATCCCGGCTGGTCGAGGCGGAGAAGCAGCTACGTGAGGTGGAAGCGCGGGGTGACGAAGGGGCTGCAGCTGTTGAGTGGCTTGGGCTGGACGCAGAGGACAGCAGTAGGCAGGTGTGTACTACGTGCGAGCGGGTGCTGGAGGCGTCAGAGGTGGTGCTCGATGAGTCCGATGGGTGCTTGTACTGCGTCGAGTGCTTCGAAGAGTATTATGCGAGTCTTGGAGCGAGCGAGGTATCGAGCACCAACGAAGCAGTCGCACAAGTCGGAGCGGACGGTAATGGCGATAGCAATTCGTCAGTTGATGATGATGACGCGGACAAAGACGGCGACGAGTTGCTTGCAGCGGAGACTGGCGAGCCGGTTTTATCTGCGGCCACCCCGAACCAGGCCCAAGATGACCCAACGCTGACTGCCGACCGCTCGTCTGCTGACCTGAGTACGAGTGAGGGGTATTCGCAAGGCACCAGGGTTGAGCTCGGCTCGCTCGCGGACGTCCTTCGACAGGAGCTCGCTCAGGTCGACCAAGCACCTGCTCACCCTGTTGTCGATGACGCTGGAGCGAAAACCCACGACGACCAAGTCAACAGCAACGATTCCTCCTACATCGACCACCAGACCCCTGAAACTGAGCAATGCGACTACGAACCGCCAATATATACGATTCCAGAGCTGCTGAAGCTGCGAGGCCTCGTTTCGGTGGATGCATGCCCGCCTGGTCTCGAGCTACTTCCCGTCCACAAGAGTCACATGCGGAGCTCGCAGCCAGCGAAAGCTCTCGGGTCCAATTCGAAGAGGTAACGACACGCAATAGCAGCGACTGTTGCGTCGGTGACACTTCTAATGCTTTCTCACGTTCGTTGCCAGCTCTTCAGCATTGAAACCAATCCGCTTCCAGTCTTCGGTAGCCAAGCCGACGTCAGAGCCCAAGCGCAGCAGCGCATCGAGCTCCACGCATCCGTCGCTGGAGTTGATCGAGTCGCTTCGAGAAACCAATCGAAGCGATTCGTCGGGACGGAGCGCTGTAGAAGCACTCGCAACCAAGCTCTTCGGTGTTTCGGTGGCGTCCAGCGTTGTTTGAGGTCGAGTTGATGTAACGAGTCCTTTGTTGCTTCGAGGTCATTGGGTTGAGCTCTTGATGATCGAGCTGGCATTCCGACGTTCACTTCAGAAACCCTGTGTCAAAAGGCGCAAAATAACACTGGAACTTTCTATTCTTTCGTATGATGTCGTCATCAAGCAAACCCTATCTATACTGTTGCCTCCTTAAATCAATGTTTATCCATAGTCTAGGTTTTATGAATATTTAAGAAATGCACACTATGCCGCCAGTTTCTGTGGTTATCGAATTTGATAGACCCAACTGGAGGGAAGAACCTCGTCTAGCGAGCTGAAATTGTCGAGACAGACCTTCATTCGGTTGCAAATGACAGGACGTAACTATCAATTCCGACCTTCATTCATTCCAAGGTTTTATATCCGTGTGGGAAGGAGAGCGAGATATTGAGTTTGAGAGGAAGCGCGCTTGGAAGTACATAGAGTGCGGCAAGAAACGAGAAGCCTGTCGCCTCGCCAACGATCTCGACGCGTCCTCCTCCTGGCGTTCGCGCGCTCTCCCCGCTTCTGCACGCCCCCTCCGCCCCACGCACGCGCGACCTTCGCGTCCGCCGCCTTCCGCACGTGCGGTTTAGTACCTCGCACGCCCCGTGGCGTCCACAGAAGCGGCAGCAACGCGCCAACCCTCCGCAGCATCCTCGTCAGCTCGTTATTCCCTTTGAAGACGGCGACATGGAGGTGCCCGGCGACTCGACGGAGCTCACGCGGAGCTTCCTGTCGTACCGCATGCTGAAGGAGGTGCTGGAGTCCTCGAACATCACGGACGACGAAGAGGTGCGCGCGCGCGAGTCGCTCTCGTACTTTCTCGGCCTCGGTCCGTTGACTCTCACACTCTGCGGTAGGCCGTCATGGTGACGCGCATGTGCGTCGACCCGCGCCACGTGGACGAGTTCGAGCGCCTGCTGCGCCTGATCCTCAAGAACACGCACAAGACGGGCCACGTGTCGACGTGTGTTGTCAAGCCGCCGCCTGGAGAGTTCACCTACACGTCGATCGTACGCTGTCATTTGGGCTACATCCGCTCCTTCCTCGCCTCTCTCTCTCTCTCTCTAAGCTCACGGCTATGTTGCCTCTAAACCGATGCGCAGGTCAAGTACGCGAGTCTGCACGCCATGCGGCAGATCTACCCGTCAACCGTCGAGAACGGCGTCGACTTCTACAAGCTCCTGGCGGCTCGGGACTCGCTGTTGCTCGAGCCGCCCACGTACCAGATCGAGGCCGGGTATGAGGAAGTCGTAAGTGTCCTTGCTAGTACTTAAAGTGTCTGACGCCGTTGCACTGCGTCCTTGCTGGGCAGATTCGGCACGTGGATCGAGTCGGACGGTAACACAAAGCCGATGCGGGGCGACGACGTGGACGAGGACGCCAATCTGGTGTACCAGAGCGTGCCGGGTCCATGCTGCAACGACTCGTGCGAGAACCCGCACGGCCTGATGGTGCGCGCGTCCTTTGTCGCTCCGTCCAAGAACTTCGAGCTCTTCCAGCCGCGCTACCAGCGCAACAACAAGAAGGGCGGGCAGAAGAACCTTCGCTGCTTCCCGTGCTGCCGAAACGGGCGCCACGTCAGCTCGGGCTTTTGCGGCGACTCGATTCGCGTGCACGTCGCGGTAAGTCGCACGACCGAGTCGGGCGGCGTCAAGATCTGCCCCATCCAAACGACGCGGCCGGCGGTGCTCGCGTTCGCGCGCTTCCTCAACCTCGAAGGCGCCTTCGACACGTCCGTGTCGGGCCCGGAGGTGTTCCCCGGGCAGACGATCGACAAGACGGACGTGCTCGCGTGGGTTCGCGACAAGGAGCACCCGCTCAACCCTCTGTTCCCGGGCATTCTGCGCGGCGCCGCGATGGAGTCGTCGACGCAGTCGACCATTTTCGAGTTCAACGCCGAGTGCAAGGCCTGGCACTACGGCTGGACGGCGCCGCGCGGCCAGGGCCTCTCGGGCAGCGACGCGCAGCATGTGCTCGAGATCCTGTTCATGAAGCCCATGGGGTCGTACATGTACTGCCTCGAGCGCCTGCGGTCGGACCCGTTCTCGATCTACTCGAGCCGGCGCGCGAGCAACGCTTCGTTAAAGCCCGAGTCGACGCCGTTCGAGAGCGACCTGGGGGACGACCGCGGTCTTGCGAAGCGAAAGCGCGCGCAGCCGCACGAGTACTCCCCTCGCCACCCGCTGCTGGCGCCGGCCTCGCCCGCTCCGACGCTGGTGTCCGCCAGCTCGGAATCGCCGGGCGTGTCGCCGTCTAAGGACACGCTGGCGTGGACCCGTCGCCCCATTGGGGTCGCCTACTCGCCGTCAAACCCTACCCACCAGCTGAACGCGCATTCGCCGCAGATCAAGGTGGAGACGACGGCATCTCCCGTGTCGACGGCCATGACTCCGGAGCCTGTAGTGCTGGACACGTGCACGACGTGTTCGGATCCCCCAACGGGCGTCGGAGCGCTGGGTTTCGACAACCAGGGGCTGAGCATGTTCATGAACATGAACGTCCAGGCGTCCCAGGACCCGCAGCAAGACCAGCTGCAGCAGCTCATGCAGCAGCAAGCGTTGATGGAGCAGCTCGCGCTCGCTCAGAGCGCGGCAGCGAACCACGGAGCTGGCCATAACGTGCACTCGGGCGACTTGATGAGCCACTCGCTGTTCGACGACGAGTTGCCGCCGCGGCGCGTCATTTCGAGCGATGAGCTGCCCTGGTCGGAGCTGTACAATCTGTTCGACACGGTGCCGCTGCCGATGTCCATGGACGACGACCCGGACGACGACATGGACAGCAACCCGAGCTCTGCGGGGACTCCGACGGCCGACACGGACGCGGAAGCCTATGGCATCCACATGGACGGCCCGACCTCCTTGGCTGCAGCTTCGTCGACCGCGGCGACAACGACGGTGAGTCTGGTGACGGCGGGGGTTCCCTCGTCGTCCACCGCCTTGCATTATTTATAGAGTCGTTCGCACCGTGGTGATGCTGCCTGGCGGTCGGAGCAGCTCGCCGTCGTCTTCGCCCTGCAAGTA
>JAADXX010000095.1:0-52924 GCA_023338025.1 Phytopythium oedochilum
CCCCCCCCCCCCCCAACCCACCCACACCCACACAAGTGTAAACGGATCGACTACGTTATGCATCGGTACGGCTGTCTATCTATCGTCACGCAGAGAAGTTGAACGCGAACGCGCCGCGCGCCGGCCGCAACGTCTGCTCCTCTCCATCGCTCCGCTCCTCGTCCTCTTCATCATCATCCTCGTCCTCCTCGTCCCCCTCCTCCTCCTCGTCTCCATCGCGCTGCGGACGACCGACGAGCGCGCGCCAGCTGCTCGTGCGCTTGGCGACGGCGTCCTGCTCGCTCGTGTCGAGCGCCGCGACGTCCAGCAGCGGCGCGAAGTGCGCGTCGTTGCCAAAGTCCAGCGCGGCCTCGTCCGCCAGGAACACGAGCCGCTTGGCGTGCTCAGCAGCATGGAACGCCCGGTCGCGCGTCGCGCACGTCGCCGAGCAGTAGACGTTCGTCTTGCACAGCACGCAGCGCTTGAACGGCGCGTCCTCGTAGCCGTCGCCCTCATGGTTGCCGTGCTCCACGGCCTCGCGCAGCGACTGGCCGCACCGGAAGCAGCTCGTGAGCAGCGAGCGCGTCGCAGCCTGGCGACCGCCGTCTTGAGCATCGACGCGGCCATCGACCGCCGTCTTCCGCCGCCAGACCGTCAGGTGGTAGGCCGAGTTGCCCCAGTTGGGCAGCGCGAGCTGCGTCTCGAGCGAGAACTTGGTCTCGAGCTCCTTCTCGAACCGCCGGTCGCCCGTGTCGCCCTGCCACTCGCCCACGTGCACAAGCCGCTCGCCCTGGAAGAACCGCGCGCAGTGCAACGCCATGGCGTCGCCCGGCGGCGGGTAGCACAGCAGCAGGCTGCGGCCTGCCATGCCCGACTGCTTGAGCACCTCCGGGCCGCCCGTGCCGACCGCGCAGAACGGAGGCACCTGGCCGTGGTACGCGTTCTGCTGCACCGCCTTGTGCTTGCTAGACTGCTTGCCGGACTGCTGCTGCTGCGGATGGTCCTCGGCCGACGGCGGACACTTGTCGAACGCGACAATGTCCACGCCTTGTTGCTGCAGCAGCGCGCTCCAGTAGCCCGTGCCGGCGCCCATTTCCACCAGCGGAGCGCACGCCGCGACCGCCTCGAGCGCCTTGGGCGTCGGCGTCGCGTACGCGAACAAGTGGCAGCACCAGTCGCGGCAGTTGTCGCGCCACTGCGCCAGCAGCGGGTAGCTCGGCATTTCGGCCAGCGCCGTAGCACCGGCGCCAGCGCCAGCCACCGCAGCCTCGTGCTCTGCTGCGCCTCCAGCCTTGCGCTCGCGTCGGTAGTGCTTCTTCTTCTGGCTGAGCTTCTTCTTGCCGTGCTTGGCTCCGAGAGACGCGAGCCCCGCGTCACCGCCAAGGCTGGCCAGCACTGCGTCCATCTCGCCGCTCATGCCGACTCCTTCCTCGTAGAACAGCCGCACGCCCTCCTGCAGGCGCGAGTGGTAGACCGACAGCAGCGGGTTCCGCGCGTAGGCGTCCTCGGCCTGCGCCAGCGCGCGCTTGTCGTCGCTCGCACTCCTGCCGGCCTCGGCGAGCGGCAGCGCGAGCGACTCGACCACAGCGAGGCGTCCGGAGCGGCCGTGCTCGTCCTCCGGCACCACCAGCTCGCGGTTCAGGAACGCCTCGAGCTGGTCCGCGCTCTCGGGTACGAGCGCCAGCAGCTGCCGCAGATGCGCGTCCGGAGCCGGCACCGCCGCGCACCCGCGGCCGTAGAGCACGATGCACGCGTAGTAGCAGTGGAAGTACATCTGGTCGCACAGGCAGGCGAGCTCGACCCGGAGCTCTTCGCGCCCGGAGGCGCCGGTCGCTGCCTGCTGCGCGCGCTTGGCGAGCGTCTGCAGCTCGCCGACGAGCTGCTTCTCGTGCTGCAGCTCGAGCGCCGACTTGAGTCCGTTCTGCGCGCCGCCGGACACCAGCTGCCGCTTCATGTGCGCCAGCAGCTCGCCCAGCAGCGCCATGCTCGAGCGCGTCCACTCGCGGCTCGCGTACACGGCGCCCGACGCGCGCACGAGCCGCACGAGCGCGTACAGCGCGCTCAGCAGCCGCTGGCCGCCGCTCGGCAGGCCGCCAGCAGCAGCAGCAGCAGTGGCAGCTCCCGCACCTGCAGCGTCCTTCTTCTTCGCCTTCTTGTCGCTCTCGTAAGCGACCACGACCGCGTGCTGGAGCGCGCCGTGCTGGCACCGCTTGCACTGCGCGAGGCGCAGCACGTCGCGCGGAACCCGCTCGTCACTGTCGTCGGTGTGCGATGCTAGCGTCAGTTCGCGGCTGCCGCTGGGGCAGTTGCAGCCTGGAACGACGCAGCGGCCGAGCGCGCCGCCCTCGGGAAGTAGCGCGCGCAGCTTAGACAGGACGCGCGCGTGGCTTTCCTGGTTCTCATCATCGCCGTCGCCATCCGCGTTGTGCTTGGCCTTCTGCTGCTTCTGCAGCTCGAGCCGCGCAACCTTTAGCGCCAGGAGCGTCACGCGGCGGTCGTCAGCCTGGCTAGAGCCTTGCGCTGCTTGGGACTGCCGCGTCTCCTGCGGAGGAGCAGCGCGCGCCGACTCGCTGGACGCCATGGGCTTGCGGCGACGCGCCTTCTTGGCCTGCTTGCGCTTGGACACGTTGGCCGCCACGTCGCCGTCCACCTGGAGCCCGTACTCGGCCGCCAGCGCCGCCATCTCGTCCTCGATGAAGGCGATCTCGCTGGACTGGAAGCCCAGGAAGCCCGCCTTGCGCTTGCCCATCGACCGCCGCGCCATCCTCTAACGTGTATGCAGTTATTATAATAGCAGCTATGTATTAAGCTCGCCACTTTTGGCTGGAGCAGGCGCGCTTCACTGCGTTAAGTTCGATTTTAGGTGCGTTAGGTTCGCATTCCAGAAGAGCTGCTCGCCCAACCAGAACGCGTTGAAGTGTTGTGTTGAAGCTGCTAAGAATACGACAGTACTGTAGAATTCCCAGCGAACACGGCGGCTGCTGGCGGCTGTGCGTCACGTGGGCGCGCGCTCGTCGGTCGCCTCTGACGGAGACGGCGACACGCCTCACGACGGTACTTGTGCGTCGGCATGGCGGACCCGGCAGTGAAGCGGCCAACCCGCGCAGGTTCGCGACGCATGTCGATCGCCGTGGCGCCGAGCCACAACACGCCGCCGCTTGCGCCGCAGCCGCCGAGTGTTAGCGCCGATCGCCGCCACTCGAACGTGCCCGGCGGGATGGTCGCCACGGTGGCGGCGGCGAGCCTCAAGCGCCACGCGGTGCTCAGGCGCTCGCTGTCGGGCCTGCGGTCCAGCCGGGACCTGCGCTTCGAGATCTTCATTGTCGTTGCCAACAAGCCGCTGCCGTCGCCGACACCGTCGCCGCTCTCTAGATCAGCGACAGCAGCCATGGTGACGATGGAAAGGCACCGCGTTATGGTTCATCGGACCATGACGCTCGTGTCGCTGCAAGCCTTGATCCAGCGCGAGCTCGACGTGCTGTTCCAAGACCAGCGGCTCTTCCTCTTCGGAGACGAGCTCGAGGGCGACGACGAGCTCTACGCGTACGGCATCCAGAGCCAGAGCGAGGTCACGCTCAAGGTGTGCAAGCGCCACCGCCGGATCAGCGACGTGTTCACGCGCATCAGGACCATTCAGTTCCCGGCCAAGCCGACCATCCCGGAGGACTACACGGTCGTAGAGGTCGTGGCGCCGCTGCCTGCGCTCCCGGTCGTGTTCCGCCGCATCGTCCTCGTCATCTCGTACCTCATGACGATCGACCGGCTGCAGGCGCGCCGAACGCAGCACCGCGTCTGGCGCGCCGACCCGTTTGCCCGAATAGAAGAGCACAGCGAGGACGAGGACGCAAGTAGTAAGCGCGCCGACAGCAGTCCGCAGCCGCAGTCACCAGCCGAGAGTCCGCGAGCACGGCGTCCTCCACCCGCCTTGATGTCTCCCAGTCGAGTCGCGAGCACCCACCGCGAGCAAGCAGCGCCGCCGCAGTCGTTTGTGAGCCAGCAGGCCACGGTGAACCAACGGTTCGTCGTCAACGGCGGTCCATCGCAGCTCGCACAGCAGCTCCACATCCAGCAGCACCTCAAGGTACCGCCAGACATCCGAGCGACATCGGCCGTGCGCCAGATCCGCCACTGGCTCGCCACGCTCAAGTACTTCGTCGACGCGCAAGTTCCCGACTCGGTACTGCAGGAGGTCGCGCGCGCCGCCACGTACGCGGCGTTCAAGCCTGGCGACTTCATCTTCCGGCAGGGTGACCCGGGCGACTTCTTCTACATCCTCATCAGCGGCAGCGTCGTGCTCGCGGCCTACGGCAACGGCTACTTCACCACCATGACACCGGGAGCGTGCTTCGGCGAGATCAGCCTGCTCGAGGCTCGGAGTCTGCGGTCCGCGAGTGCCAACGTCGGGTTTGCAGCGCCGATGGCCGAGCTCGCGATTGTGCCTGGAGACGTCTACCGCCGGTTCATCAACCCGTTCAAGCAGGCCGTGCTCCAAACCAACGAGCACGCGCTCTTCTCCATCGTGCAGCTCCGCGCACTGCCGCCATCCGCGCTCACCCACCTCGCGTACGGCATCAGGGTCTGGTCGGTGCGTCCCGGGAAGCGGCTGATTCGACGAGGAGAGGCCGTGAAGGTGCTCGTGCTGCTCGTCAAGGGCGCCGTCAAGGTGTCGTCTGCGCAGCAGCTGCAGCAGTTGTCGTCTTCTCAAGCATTCCCACCGAAGCTGCGAAAGAAGCGCTCGAGCCTCCCGGATCCGCACATGCCGGCTCCATACGTGGGTTGTGTCCGTCCGCTTGCCATCGGTCCATTCCCCAGTCTTCTAACCGCTGACTGATGATGTGGGCAGCGCATCGTGAGCGTCGTCAACGGGCCGGCTGTGTTCGGACAGGAGGGAGCGCTCAGCAACAGCTCGGCGCCGGCGCCGTGGGACGTCGAGGCCATCGACACGTGCGCGCTCGTGTGCATCAAGCCGGACGCCGTGTCCATCTTCCTCTCGCCCTGTCTCGAGGTTGTGCGAGCGCTGCTGGCCGAGCATCGCGCGCGCATCCAGCAGTTCGAGCAGCGCTTTGCGGCATATCACTTGACCAATAGCCACCCACGCGGGAGCACCCGCGTGCTGGACAAGAAGAAGTCGTCGCTGCACTTGCTCAAGCCACCACCGACACCAGAGGCACCCGTCCCGAGCCCAGGGGCCGTCATGCGCACCGTCGACCGCATCTCATTCCCCAAGATCCTGCTCAAGGACGATGACGACACGGGCGAGCCCATTGCGTCGATCAGTAACAATCGCGACACGACCGGCAACGTCACGCAGCCAACTCTACCTCACAGCAGCAGCAGGAGACCGCGGCCGACGGAGCTGGCGTCTCCCCTGGACTCGCCGCGTCGGCCGTATACGTCGCCTGACTCTTTACTGCTCTCGTCGAGGTGCGAAGCCCGCCAGGACGAGTTCCTGCATCGCGCACTGCCGTTCGCTCCCATCCTGTCGCTGCAAGAACAGATCCGCTTCGCGTCCTTCACGCAGCAGTTGCCAGCGACGGCGGAGGCGCAGATGCGGGTCGGGGCACTGCTTGACGGGCTGCGACGGCTTCCACATCAAGACGTTCGGCTCGTATCCTCAATTCCCGGAAGCGCCAGTGAGAGTAGTCACGGCAGCCACGATGATGGCGACACGCACTACTACTTCTCGGCTGTCCCATTTCGATAAGTCCATCTGAATCAAGCCACACACTCACGTACACACGAGCCGAAACACTCCCATCAACAGCGAGAACGAGATGGTGAGTCTCACCTGACGTGTATTCCCTCTCTTGTGTCGTCTCCTTCTCTGATCCTCACGCGTCTCTGCGGACGTAGAACAGCACGTAGGCCCTGGGCGTGACGGCGTGGTCGGCACTCGTCTCGCTCGCGAAGCTGTCGTTGAAGCTGAACCAGCGATTGTTCTCGGGGTTCTTGGCCACAGCCGTGTAATGGCCGCCACCAAGCCCACCAGAGTGCTCCGACACGGCAAACAGGTCGTATAGCAGAGGCTTGTCGCTATCCTTCGGGCCGACAACGAACTCCGACAGATCCAGGCCCTCGATCGGGAAGTCAACGAGCTTGGTGATCTTGTCGCGGTGCAGATAGAACGAGCTCTGCGCGTACCGGAAGCGCTTGAGGTGGAAAATGACCACACGCGGTAGCGAGAACAGGTCGAACTTCTTGAACGCCCGCACGTGCTCCTTGCACTTGGGGCAATACCACGTGTCGGTCGGCTCCAGCTGCTCGCGCTCTGTGAACTTGGAGAGGCAGTTAAGAAGCGTCACCTCCTCCTTCTCGACGCTCGCGGGCGTAATGCTCAGCATCTTCATCGAGTCGTGCAGTTCGATCCGCTTCGCCGAGTTGTCGTCGTAGCCGGACTCGTACCCATTGCGGCTCCATTCCAGCAGAAAGCTGAACGACCGGTCGTCTGCCTCTAAGAACTCGAACGGAGCGTCCTCCTCAGCTTGAAGGTCGCTCACAAACGTCGTCGACCCCGTAGGCGCAGTCACGTGCAGCCGGTACGGCTGCTGTCGCTCCTCTTCAGCCGGCGTCGGCTCCTTCTCCGCCACCAGTCGGTGCACGATGCGCCACACCTTGCGATGCACGTCCGCCTTGCTTGACTCGCGACTGATCGACACAAGCAGTGGCGTGTTGAACAGCTCCACTTCGACGCGGCGCTGCTTCGCAGTCGCGCCAAACGCGCTCATGTCTTCGCCCTCGTCCAAGTCGACGACACGCCTGTCAACGGGCGAGGCCACTGGCGCCTGGTGAAGCAACCCCACGAGCTTCATCGGCTTTGCAGCGGCGCTGGAAGAGCTCGTCGAGAACCGCATGGAAGTCCCCGAGCGCAGGAGCGGCGAGCTGAAGTCGTATTCCGTCACCGGCTTCTCTAGCTCGTAGGCGTGGAGCACGCCTTCCCGGACGCGCTCGAGCGACAATGCGTCGCCGTATGCCTTGACGATGCGATGGTTCCATACGTCGACGACAAAGATGCGGGTTGGCGGGATCCCAGACAGCTCGCTCAGCTTCGCTTTCACGTCGCGCACGCAGCCGCCAGCCTTGTCCACACGAACCGCATACCGCGTCGGGATGTTGCCATTCGCCCAAAAGAGCTGCACCTGGACGTCCACAAAGTCTTCGCTCGGGACCGGCACCGAGAGGCTCATGAAGGGGTCAAACGTCACGGACTCGTTCCTGCACTCCGGGTCCGAGCACGTCACGTGACTGCGCAACTGCCCCATGAAGTTGTCGACAATGACGCTGTCGTTCCGGCGAAGGTACTGCTGCCACTCCTCGCGCGCAACCTCTTCGTCGCTGCGTCCATTCGGCTCGACTGGGGTCGTGTACGGCTTTTGCTTGACGCGATTCAGGTCCTCGTGGAGACCGTCGAGCAAAAAGTTCATCACTTCCTGGCTGTCTTGCTGCTGGTAGCCTGCAAACTGCGGGGCGTACTGACCGATGACACTCTTCAGCTGCGTCGGCGAGATGGACGTGTATTCGCCGCTCCACATCTTCTTCAACAGGTTCGCAAACTCGATGGCGATGCGACCCTTCATGCCGAGAGGGTTGTCCACGTTGATGTCGTTGACGAACTTGAGCTTGTTCGTCTCGGGGTCCACCTCGAAGAAGTAGTCCTTCAGTGGCGGCGTGTTGATCAAGCATTGCAACATGCTGTTCATGAAGCACGTGTTACCAAGGTTTTGCAGCCCAACCACGCCCTTGAACTCCGACTTGCCGCGTCCGTGCTCGTACTCATACCCACGGTTCCGGTCGACGTATCGGTTGGCATACGAAGGCGACACGGTCGTGAGGGCAGTTGACGAAGCGTTCGCCACCTTGTGCGTATCCGGCGGGCACAGCATCTCGGATTGCGCATCCATCCAGAGCTTTTCGTCGTTGACTTCGACTTGGATCCGAACTCCGCTGCTACGTTCGCCATCTGCGCTCTCGCCGGACGTCTCGACTTCAATCACGCGGCCATTTCGCCAGTCAGGAAAATTCTTCTGCGTCTGTGGAAACCCAACTTGGACAGCATCGCCGACGCGGAACGCTCGCCAATTCGGCACGTTCGTGTGCGACTTGTCGAGGCGAGGCGAGAGACGCTCGAGCCACTCGTCCCACTTGTCTGTCCACCCGCGGTAGTGCACCTTGACTCGCTTCTCATCGACTTCGACGATCCACGACTCGTACCTAGCCATCCATCCACAGCACGCCCAATGTTACACAGCTGCGTGCTCGAGACACGACAGAGTCAAGGCTCGTACCATTTCTTGTCCGAGTCGAGTGCGTCCACGAGGTCGCCGACCTTGAGCTCGAACCGCCACTGCTTATTGAGCACGTCGCTGTAGAAGTGGCCGTGCCTCCAGTCCTTCCCGCCCACGACTGCGTCTACATACTGCGTCTCGACCAGCAGGTGGTGGAACTTGGCCTTGCCGTAGTGATAGTCGCGCCCCTCCAGCTGGAGGTCGCCCACGCAAACCTCCTCGCCAGACTCCTTGTCCACGTTCGGGGCGTCCAGCGGTGTCCACGGCGCGTGCTCGCCCAGGCGGTAGCACACGCGCACCGCCTCCTTGACGTTCTTCTCCGTGACGCCTGGGAAGTAGTGCGCCATGCGCGGCTGCATGGCGTCCCAAACCCGCAGCTTGAGCTGCTTGAGATCTACGTCCGAGGTCGCCAAGACCGCGATGGGCGTCCCTTGCTCGTCGTCCTCCACCGCCTCGACAGGCGTTTCGAGCCCGTTGTTCCACACCATCAGCTGCAGCATCGCCGTCGCGCGTCAGTCGGCCGATACAAACTGCGGCAGCTGGGCGACAGCGACGCGAGTCGCTCGTACCTGGAACGCGACCGGGTAGACGTCGACGACCAACTGGCGCGACGGCCCGCGCGCCACGACCGGGCGCGCGATCTCCCAGTCAAAGCTGAACTCGTGCGACAGCATGTTCCACACGCGCTGGCTGACGAGCCGGAAGTCCCGCCCCTCGGCCTGCCTCCCAACAAGCGCACTCCCGGTCAGTCCTTTCCGTCCCTTTCCGTCCCTTTCCGCCCCTGCCGCCTCGTTCTCGTACCAGCATCGGCTTGAGCACCGCGACGCTGCGCTTGCGAGAGCTGAGCTCCAGCTCCAGCAGCGGTTCGTTGGCCACGCGCGGCGCGCCGGCGGGCTCGGCGTCCGCGCCGGCCGCGTCCTCCGCGCTGCCCTCCGAGTCCTCGTCCGTGAGCGCCATGGCGTCGCCGTCCGCCTCACGCGCCGGCCCCAGCGCGCGCCGCCACCAGGCGGAGGACACGAGGAACCACTCGTCGCCCTCGGCCAGCCGGTCCTCGCGCAGCAAGCCCTCCAGCGCCACCGCGGACGTCTTCATGCTGGCTGGCTAGCTGGCTTCCTCCTTCTAGGCTGTTCGATCGAGTTGGCTCTCGAATTTGGCTCGAATTTGTTTGTAGAGGGCAAGAGTACCGTATTCGACGGAATGGTACGTATAATTGGCGACCTAACATTCGTCCAATACGATACTCTCGTCGTCGATAGTACGTATACACTAACTATAATAATATTGTGGGTTCTCTAAATTTCTGTGGTCGATTGGTTGAATCGATCCGGCCAAATCGCCCCCGCAATCGATCCAACTTGTTAAAACGTATACTTCCGAGCCAAAATGCGAAAACACTGTTGATCTCTTTGAGCAAGATATCACATATGACAGTATGCCGTCTGCAGTTTGTGGGTCATTTGACTGTAGGATTGGGTGGGAAATGGCTCCGTCGAGGACACCAGGCTCCGTGTCTGTACTCGTAGTTGGTGTACGCGCTTGATGCCAGTGATAGGTGGTGGGTGTCCCCACCTCTCAGCATATTTGCGCGTTCCAGCAGCGATTGCTGCTTCGAGCTACGACGGCGCTCGTTGCGCGCTTTCGTTGCCTTTTTACACCAACAACGAATGCTTATTGGTCAATATTTTATTTTTGGTTATTATACCCAATCAAATCAATGCGTCGACTGGCGGTCGATTTGCTGAACCAGCCCACATGGCAAATTTGGGCGGAATTGGCAATACTCGACTGAGAAGATCGCGCGTCGCTCGCTCCTCATGGCGCTCGCGCTCGCGTCCGCGCTGCTGCTCTCGGCGGCGTCCGCTGCTTCTTTCGACGCCGAGTCGGCGCGCGGGGCCGTCTTCGACGCGGCCGTCTCGCGGCTCGCGCCGCCGCCCGCGCCCGAGTTCGACCTGTACGTGCTGGCGCAGAGCTGGCAGCCCGAGTTCTGCGCCGGCAAGCCGCTGCCCGGGTGCGCGGCGCCGCGGCCGTTCTGGCGCTCGCACTTCACGCTGCACGGCCTGTGGCCGGAGCGCGAGCGCGGGTCGCCGCCGGGCTTCTGCGCCGGCGAGCCGTTCGACGAGCGCGGCGTCGAGGCGGCGCTTGGCCTGGACACGCTCGTCGAGTTCTGGCCCAACGTCAAGGCGCAGGAGGGCACGCCAGACTACGCAGGCTTCTGGAAGCACGAGTGGACGCGCCACGGGACCTGCTCGGGGCTCCCGCAGGTCGACTTCTTCGCGCACGCCGTCGGCCTTGTGCGCAACGAGTCGCTGGCCCCCACGCCCGAGTTGGTGCAGGCGAACGTCGGCCGTAGCGTCAGCGCGAGCGCGCTGCGCGCCGCCTTCGCCCTGCCGAGTGAGTTAGCGGTGCAGTCGCAGGATGGAGGGGCCGCGGCGGCGGCGGCGCTCAAGTGCGTGCACGGGGACGCGCTGTCCCAGGTGTTCACGTGCTGGCAGAAGAACGCCGCGAACGAGCCCGTCGCGCGCCGCGCGTGCCCAGACCACATCATCCGCGAGGACACGTGCTTCAAGACGACCGTGCGCATCCCAGCGTTCCCGAACGCGTAAGGGCTGCGTGCGCGTTGACGCGAACGCCTAACGCGAGCACATCCATACAGACACACAGACACAGCGTTGCCGACATCCCCAACGGCAGAGCTAGCTGTGCAGCAGACTCAATATCTGATACTCCCCGTTGCGAAGTCGACGGCGACGCTCACAACGCATCGGCGCAGCTAGGGGGCAGCAGGTAGTGGGGACAGTAAAGAATCCACGACAGCGCTTGTTATAATACCTCGCGAGCCATGCGTGATCGCGAGCTCTGTCTGTCGGCTCTTGGCAGACTGGCAAGATGCAGAAGGCACTCGCGAGGCCCCAGGAGTTGCTAGCGCGGCACCGATCGCTAATACAGTCACGACGCATTCGAGCTTGATGTGGAGGCCGACTCGCCTTCAACGTGGTCGGGACTCGAATCTGATAACGAGTTTTACGAGCAGCTCCCGGTCACGACGACAGCGCCTACGAGACCAGCTGGGGATCACCGAGCTCGCTCGCACTGCGAGTCGCAGGCATCCGACAAAGCCCGACACATCTGCGACGGCTCTCTCCTTCCATCCTGCTCAGCGCTGCAATGCAACGCGATACAGAGAGCGGGTAAAGGCGCCATGGGGGGGGGTGTTCTTCCATCGCGACTGGGGCTTATCTCGAGCTTTGAGTGTCCAACTGCTGAAAGTGCTGAAAGCGACGGACGTAGACCGGGCCGGTGTCAATATGACGAGCGGCGCGCAGACTCGGTGCACATCGAAGCTAACGCGCAGCCATCTGCTTTATGTGCAGCATTGCACGGTCGGTCGCACTTCCCCATCTTGGGACGGCGCCGTCGCTGCCTGGTCAAGTGCAAATCACTCGCGCCATCCCGTCGCAGCGCAGACGGCGACTGGCTTGCCCGCGAGAGAGAAAAGGCGCTCGAGTTGACGCTGAGCTCGCTCACTGCTGCACGTGATGCATTATTGATGAGTGGTGACGCCAAGGGTACATACACCATCGTCGCAGAATCCATGCGTGCACGGTGCGCGCGAGTGTCTACTAGACACTGTCGCCTATACAATCCGAATCTGTCCAGGAAGAGGATTTGCGATCTGCTTGGTCGCCTATCTGATGGATGATCCGTGCCTGGAGACTCCTCCAGGCCGCCGGCACTCTCGCGTCCGGTTGTCTCTCTGACCGACGACGGTCGACGGTCGACGAGTGCGCTTCTAGGGCATCGCAATGAACGCTATGGGGCATGGAGTAATGGATAGGAAGCAATGGGAGGTGTTCGTCGTGAATGATACAATAGTTGACTCCTCGGTCTCTTGGATCTACATGAACACTGCTGCTTGCATACAACCTAACGATCACGGCACGCATGGCCGACACTTAGGCGCTCGGGGAGCGCCAAGGCAGCAACCGGAGGGCGGCCACCCACCTCTCTGCACGACACTGGCGACGCTACGCTCTCTACACGCCAGTGGCCGCCTCCGCCTGCCCAATACATAGGACACCGCCAGGCGCCGTCTAGGACGTGAAGGACGCGCGCACGAGCGATACGCGCAGCGGCGGTAGCACCGACGCCATCGGCGGCGACGGGAACGCCGTGAAGCTGCGGCGCCGGAAGCCGTGCTGTCCGAGCGCAGCGGCTGGGTTCGCGAGCTTGGGGAACTTGGGCGGCGACAGACGCTCGTGGTATGTGACCTGGGGCGGCGTCAGCTCGGCCGTGCGCAGCGCCGCGTGCATGACGTCGTCGTAGCTGCGCTTGCGGCCGACCGCGGCCAGGCTCGGGCTCGGCGACGAGACTGACGACACAGAGGACGGCGACGGAGCCTGCTGCTGCTGCTGCGGCTTGTGCTGGCTGTTGCCGTTCTCGAGCGCCTCCTCCTCCTCGACGCTGCGGATGAAGGCCGCGCGCAGCACGCGGAGCTGGCGCCGGGCGCTGTCTCGCGCGGCGAGCGCCGCGGCCGAGTCCTGCGAGCACGGGTAGTAGGCGCGGCGGCCGATCTTGGGGTTGATTTTGATGCCGGCGAAAACCGAGCCGGGCAGCAGCTTCTTGGAGATGCGCATCGGGTCGCAGTGCAGCTGCTGCGCCAGGTACCCGCGCAGCGTCGTGCCGTACTGGATCGACAGCAGGCCCTCGCAGAAGAGCGAGATGAGCGCGGCCGCGTAGTCCTCCTCGGCGCGCGTCCACTTGCCGCGGCGCAGCGCGCCGGTCACGACGTGCGACGAGACCTCCTCCTGCTCCGCCTCGGGCTGGAACGCGCCGCGTCTCAACGGCGCGAACGCCTGCAGCGGAGCGAACTGCTGCTGGTGCGTCACCTGCGGCGGCGGCGGTGGCAGCAGGTGCTGGCTCAGCTCGTGGCTCGCGCGCAGCGACGGCAGCACCATGGGCTTATGAAGCGCGGCGTCGCTGTACCCGTGCGCGTGCTCCATGACCGTCGGGAGCTGCGCCATGGTCATCGTGGGTGACTGAGAGATAGATAGAGAGAGACGAAGGCTGAGTTTGAGCCCGCGAATTCGTGAATGAGTCGGCGGGCTAGCTCGGCGAACGAACCAGTTGACCGAGACGGAGACCGGAGACCGGAGCAGCACATCCGAGGAGAGAAAGGAAGGCGCGCGCGCCGAGCGACGAGGAAGGGACAGGCGAGTGAGTGAGGGTGAGGCTCGGGAAGAGAGTGGGCCGCGCGTCAAGTGGCCTCTTTTTCCCCGGCCACAAGCGCGGCGATCATTGAGTTGGAGCGCGCGACTCGCCGGCCGGATGTGCAGCCGAAGCGGATGTTATAATAGAGCGTGTGCCGTCGTCGTCAAGCATATTATTGTGGTTGCAGTCGGGAACTGTATGGGGGGAGAATCCATCGATTTTAGAAAATACTTCCTTCCTCTATTATTAGTACCGTAGAATTATAATAAGCAAAATCATGCTGGCCGTATCAGTTGATGACATTTTGAATTTTTCGACACCGGACCGTTTGACTTGGAATCAGTAGGAGACGGCACCTGCTGCCCACTTCAAGCACGCACCAGGATCGGCGCGGCGCCTGTCGCCGTCGGGCCGTCGCCGTCGGCCGTCGGCCGCATGTAAATTGCATTGTAATGCCGCGCCATGTAATGCATCTGGCGTCTGCCATCCATGGTCGCGGACTAATACATGTGCTATCAGCAGCCTCCATGCACACGCGTCGGATGGGATTCGCGCAGGGCGATGACGGCCGCGAGCCTGGAAACCGAGGAAGGATCCGCCGCACGTTACGAGCCGTGGGTGCGGCGCTCGCTCTTCTACATGGCGTCGTGCCATTCCTGTCAGTCCGTGCCACCTTCTGGCACTATCGTCTTAGTCCGGGTGGCGCGTCCGGAGAAATCAGCCGCTTCTCCTTTCGTCTCGGCGGCCGTCAAGACGTCCAGCGCGCGCGCGCGTGCTGATGATGGCGCTTTGAGGTCAAGTGTGTCTATTGTCAGTTGCCGCGTGACACACTGGACGGCTCGATGGAAGCCCAGCTACGATTCTTCGACGTTGCGGCGCAGTCCAGTCTGGATTCCAGAGGCAGTCAGCGCCAAGCGACGAAAGGTGCATGCACCGCCGCCACCCTCCGGACCGCGTCTTATCCGTTGCAAGCATCTTAGGCGCGCGTCAGCAGTCTGCAGCTGCGGCCGCTGTCTTATACGCACCCAGCGCGCGGCAGTCGTTGAAGGAGTCGTTGAAGGCGTTTGGGTGCGCGTTCGACGCGCCTGCGGGTCGGAGAGGAACGTTCTCGTTGCTCGCGACGCGTCTTGTGGGTCCGCGTCGATCCATAGGGGACAGCCAAGCGGTGGGAGGCCTCGGTCCGCACGCACTTGGCGATTTCACGCGTCGTGCGTTGCGTCCTCCGTGGAAACGTGCTGCCCAGTGCGAGTCACACGAGCGTTCAGTCGCTTCAAGCGGCGCGTCAAGAAGGTGGAAAGACGGAGGCAGGAAGGATCGCTCGAGAGCGGGGCGTGGGTGAGGCGCGCACAGTCGACGTGGCGCGCGCTAAGGCCTCAAGTACTATGAGCTCGAGCTCGAGCGAAATGCCAGCTCTTCCGTGGAAAATCGGGCGAGGCGACAACGGAGAAGACGAGTGGCATGTGGAGCGAGAAGTAAGAAGCCGCACGTGACAGCCTCTCTGCAATCTTTCTCGACGTCCATGGCGCCGCTCGCGTTAGAACAACATAGGAGCTTTATGTCGCACTGTGGTAGGCTCTCGCTCGAGTGGCGCAGCAGCCTGTGGGCTGCAACTGCGAGCGACGACGACGGGCGCGCCGTCCAGCAGCGCACGTCATCACAGGGACTCACACTGTTAGACTACACTGCCGGCAGGGCCAGGGCAAACACTGCAAGCAGCGCAGCGATCGACGAGCGATGCGTGAATGCACCAGGCGCGAGTCGCTCGTTTGGTCCTGGACCATTCGCCTGCAGTCCGCCGGTTCATTCCCACAGTGGTCGGCCGCCGGCACGCACGCACTCGGCCTCAATGCGGCGATTCGCCCTCAAGTGGGCGGCCCATGCGTCCCACGTTGGCCCGTCCGCCAGCGAGGGGAAGCGCAAGGTTGAGGCGCGCCAGAGCCGTGCGGCGCGACTATACAAGAGTGCGTCATTTGGAAAGCTGCTCTCGCCTGATTTGCTTCAACTCGGCACCACAAACGGGCCGCGCCGGATGTAAAAGTGGCCTCAAGTCGGCCAGGCACTTGGGAATTGTATAGGCCAGGGGTGTCAAAGGACGCTATTGCCGACGAACACGCCACATGTCGCACAGAGCACGGGAAAGCGAGCTGCAAATCGCTTCACGCCATCGCCGGAGGCACGCGGAAACAGAGCCCCGCCGATCGCGCGGGATTGGGACGCCCACATGCCGCAACCGCGCGCTCTATACTGAGTAATGTTCGGCTGTGCGTGCGTGCCAGACGCCTGTCAATACAGCGCTCTGGGCGGGCATGACGCCAGACTGAGCGGCGTTGCTCGCGATCATGGCGCACTCGTACAGTGTACGCTGGCCTGGGTGTGGCACCGCCTCCACGGACCAAAGTATCATCTATTTTACAGACGACAATGGGTATGGCAGGGAATGTATCCACTTTCTGCAATTCCGGAGGACTCGAAATGGTTTTATAACATATAAACTAGTATGACAAATCATTCAGTTGAACAGGTTTGAGACGGCATGTTGGTGGGATCTTGGCCTTTTCGCGCGCGACAGCCAGGCCTTCAACACACCGTCAAAAGTGGACACCAGCGCGCGTCGCAGCGACACCGCCGACCTAGGCGGCAGCAGGGTCGACCCAAGCGCCAAACCCGATACGTCCGGCCACTGTGGTGAGCGCTGCTCACATCTTAGTCCGAGCGTGTCGGATACATTGGGCGTGTGGCATCCGTCCAAGGAGCCGGGGAGTTGCTCCTCGGACGTCACCGAACTTATTCCGTTCGACGCGAACGTCGGTCGCCTCGACGGTCAATGCAGCACGCGAGCGTCGACAGGGCGGCGAAGCGTCCGTAAGCGCGCACCTTCTGTACCCTTCCGCACCCTGCCGGACGCTTCTTCCACGAACGAGACACTCTCCGACCTGTGTTGCCACCGAGGCGGTGCCTGCCACGGTTAGTTCGTTTCATCAGTGACGAAATCCAGTGCGTGTTCACGAAGGTGTCGTGAACGGATGCTCGTGTGCCCTAGGTGGCATGTCTGCACATTGCAGGCACCGACCGGCAACAAGACAGTAGCATTCGCCGCTATATCGTGCTTGATGTCCGGATCGGCGCCGACTTGCTCGTCATTGTGGGTGGCGACGGTGATATGTGCGTGTCCTGGCACCGATGCGGTTGCGTCTACGAAGTGTTCGCCCATCGAATTGAGGCACGCCATCGGTCTATCCTCCGCGATGTCCACAGCTGCGTCGGCCGTCTCTCTCTGCACTTCTCATGGCGTAGGCTACTGTGTGTAGACGGCCGACGAATGGCCAGACGTTGTGTCGCTCGGACGTGTTCTAGCCTCGGCGACCAGGCGCTCGCCACCTCAAGCTGAGTGCTAACTATCGACAGGCGACGCTTGCTGAGACGAAGTGGATGGTTTGGCGGATGATACGGCAATGCGTTGAAGTTGTGCGATCGCCTGAATCAGCGCCAGTCGTTTGGGAGGAGAGGACGCCGCTGAACTTGTTGCTGATGAACCGACAGCCCAGATACGAGCGAAGCCGCGCCATTAGACTCTTCCAACCGCAGCGAGAGAGTCTTGTTGCCATCAACGAACGCGTGCTTCCTTCTGCCAAGCATTCTTTCGAGGCATGTGGAGCCAAACGCGTCTTGTTGCGGCACATTAGGATGTCCAACGAACGATTTGGTGGAGACGTAGACTCCATCATGAACTGGTTGCCAACCACTCAGTGGGCGACACACAAGCTGACGACACCAACATGTGTGTCTGGATACCATCTATGCTCGCAGAAGTCTTGCGAAGCGTTGAAAACTCCAGCAGCAATGGGAAATCCAGCCGCGCTCAATTATCTCTGCGCCTACAACGTCTAGCTGTTCGTCTCGCTACGTGTCGAGCTGCGTGAGCAGAGCGACGCCGCGGCGGATCCAGTGCTTTTGCCTGTGCGTAGGCGCCATGGGCAGTCGGATGGACATGACGAAGTTGGTCGAGTGGCCCGTCGTAGACAGCGTGCCCTGCCGCAGCGACGTCTTGTACACGGGACACAAGTACACGTGGGCCGTGCCTCCCGGGTCCGTGTCCTTGATGGGCTCGATGTCGTCGCGCCGGCGAGGCAGAAGGTGGATCACTGGCATCCCAACGTGCAGCTCGCGCGGCCGCGACTCGGTGATCCAAGAGTGTTCGGTATCCCACCGCGCTCCTTCCATGAACAGTCCGTCCACGTATGCTCCGTCGTCTGCGCGCTCGGTGGGCGTCCCCGCCGCGGCGTTCAGCACGACCATGTCGTAGCCTACCTGATCGATCGGGAGCTCGTGCTTACGCGCAAAGTTCTGCTGCGTGCCCGTGATGAACGCCTGCGTGAAGAAGAAGCCCGAGATCCAGAAGACGGGAGGCGCCGCCCCGCGGTCCATCCAGTCCTGCAGGAACGTCAGGCGAGCGAGGAAGTCGGTGACCCAGCTACCGAGCGGTTTGAGCGACGGGTACGCTACGGACGCCCACAACTTGGGCACTTGGCCGTTCACCATGCTGTTGCCCATGGCCTCGAGCTCCGCCGAGAGCACCACGAGCCCTGTCAAGGCGCGCTGGATCTCCGAGAGGGACGAGGTCACGATCGCGATGAGTCGGTTGAAGCGAATGAGCTCCTGCGTCAGCACCGTGTTCATCGACTCGGCGTAGACGACGGGGAAGGCGATCTCGGCGCGCTCAATGTCGAACACTGGCGGCACTCGCGCCGCGATCTCGCGCGCAGTCTCCTCCAATGCCTGGTCCCACGACTTGCCAGCGCCACCTGCACTCCGCGGCTGCAGCGACAGCGCCGACTCCAACAGCAGACTTGTCTCCGCCAGCGCGCACGAGATGTTGGCGTTCTCGTGCAGCCCGAAGACTTCAGGCGCCTCGCTCATGGGCAGTTGGTCAATGTAGTCGAGGTACGAGGCTAGTGATCCCGTCGGTGGCGCGTAGTAGACACCTGAGGGCGAGAAGCGGTAGTTGTCGTCCAGGATATCTGGTGTGTAGTAGTCGGATAGGATGTTGACAATGCACCGTCGGTCCTTGTCGTCCGTCACGCGACCTCCGTAGTTGCACTCGCCCGCGAGGTACGCGAGGGCGGCGTACGGGACGGGATCGTTGGCGGCGAGATCGTCGAGCGCGAGCTTGAGCTGGTCCTTGGTGATGCTCAGATCGGACGACGAGAAGACGTACTTGATGTTCCAGCCGAGTGGCCCGAACTTGGTGCGCTCGCGCACAATGGCGTGGAAGAAGCATAGGCCGAAGAGCAGCTTCTTGAACTCGCCAGGGCGATGCGAGCTCTCTAGCCAGCCCTCGTCGAAGGTCAGGTATGAGCCCTTGAGGTTGGCGCGCATCCCCTTCGGCGGCTCGTTGGTCATCTTGACGCCGTTCTGCAGGATGAAGGACGGGAACGCACCGGTCGGCTCGCTCGTCAGCCAGAGTCGGAAGCTCGCGTGCACACGGTCGGGCGTGATGTCCTCGCAGATCTTTTCGAGCGTCGGCAGCCAGCTAACGGACAGGTGGCAGTTCTGGAGGCACACCCAGGCGCCACTGTCGACCGCCTCGGCGATGGCGTTCTCGGCCAGCGGCCCTTGGCCCTGGCCGAGCGAGATGGCGACGAACTTCTTGCTGAATCCGAGCTCCACCGCGAGCTTGAGTAGCTCCGACATGGGGTCAGCGCCAGGCGTGAGCACGAAGATGAGGGGCGTGGCGCAATTCGAGTCGTCGAACCCAGCCTTGAGGTCGAACGGCTGGGGCTCGATGAACCGCTGGCCCATTGCCTCGGCCACAAACGCCATGACTGCCGGGATGACCTTGTCCGGTCGTAGACACCGTAGCACGAGCAGGCGCTGGAACGTGTCGTAGCTACTGAGGCTCGCGATGGTGGTCATCGCCGCGGCCGGGTCGCTCGAGTTGTAGCAGGTCTCCCAGAGCGTGAGCTCTGAAGCAAAGCAGTCGCTGAACGACCGCAGCACTGGGAGATCGTCGAGCCCGACGATATTGCCCCACGTCTTGTCCGAGAGCCACCCCTCGGACCCGGGCGGCTTGGGTCGCGGAAGCTCCATCTGCGTGCTGCCCGTGAAGAAATAGCGCAGCTCGGCCCCGTCGATGGTGCCGCTGCCGACGAGCACCTTGACAGTGAGCAGGAAGGCAAAGAGCAGCTTGTCCTTCTCGAACAGCGAGCGACAGACGTTCTGGTACAAAACGTACGTGAACGTATCGTTCAGACTCGTCAAGCGAGCGGCGAGCTGGTTCTGCGTCGACGCCGGCGGTCGCTCGGCACGCTCGATCGCGAACACGAACAGGTTGATGAACCACTCGAGCGCGTACTGGTACATTGGGTCGATGACCGACAGGTCGGCGATGCAGAAGAAGAGCTGGGACGCGCGGAACGCCACTGGTAGGTACCCTTGGCGCTTGTCGGCGATCATCTGCTGAGTGATAGCCGCCTCGCGCACCTTCTCCTCGATCTTGTTGGCCGTGACTTTCGACGCGCCGAGCGTCTCGATCAGTCGCTCGTCGTCTAGGATGTTGCCTTCTGCAGTCTGCAGCAGGTGCAGGATCTGGTCCTCAATTTCCTTGAGCGTCTTCTTGTTGGCCGCATCCTCCAGGACGAGCTTCTCTCGCTGGGTCTCGAGCACGGGCTCCTCCTTTGCAACCACAATACCGAGCATCTGGTCCTGCAGCCCTTCCTCCGTTGCCATAAAGTTGAGCAGGTTCACCTTGACGCACGTCTCGGGTGGATAGTGAGGGTTGCGGAGCTTGGTCGTCATGTACAAGCGGAAGTTGCGGTCGTACTCGATCGTGTTGTCGCCCAGTCGGATGGTCGCGACGCCGCCCGACTTGACTACTTGCTTGAGCAGCACCGGCTCGAGCATCGGGTCGATCTCTTCCGGAAGGTTCTCAATCAAGACGGCGGCGCCTACCATAATGGAGTTCTCGAGCATCCGCACGAACCCCGCTTGCGACTGCTTGACGACCTTGAGGTTGCTGTTGCCACCAGAGCCGCTCGCGCTCTCCATGTTCTTCACCCAGCGGTTCGCTTGGCCTTGCGGGTCGATCATTAACGGCCACCGATTGCTCTGCTGCAGCATAATCGCGTTGTCAATGGAGAAGGAGTCGTTCGGCAGCTTGGCGATCGTCCACTCTCGGATCTTGACCGCGTCTCCTAGTGTCGCGGTCAGGGAGAAGCTCGTCGAGCATGGGATCTGCTTCTGCGAGAGCACACCGCTCCAGTGCCGCAGTGCCTGCTCACGGTACACACTTGTGAAGGCGCCGAGGTACGCGATCGCGCCGGACGCGAGCATTATGTCACCCACTACGTTGTCGTACACGACCTGGAGGCTCGCCGACATGTCGCTCCAGCGGGCTTTCTCGCCGCCAAGACCGCCGATAAGCTGCGTTGCGCGGACGAGCTTGGTCGAGCAGTCATCCACCTGCGTCTGTAGGTCCTGCTTCTTCTTATAGGCTGCCGCCAGGTCCGCTTCGAGCTTGGCGACCTTGTCGAGCACGACCTGCAGCGCCTCCTGCTTCGCTCGCAGCGTCGTCTGCGCCGTTTCGAGCGCCGTAGTTGCCGCCTTGAGCGCCTCGCGCTTCGGCGCGACCACCTTGGCGACGCGGTCGTACACGACCATGGCATGCACCCAGCTACAGAGTCCGGACGCGGCGACGGACGCCTTGCGGATTTTTTCGGCCGAGAAGTCCGGGTTGGCCGCGTACGGTCGAACCTTGTCCATCGCCTCGACCGCGATGTTGTCCTTGTCGTACTCGAGTAGGTTCTGCAGGAACCGCGTGTCGCTCAGCAGCGTCTTCTGTGCCGGCACCCAGTAGTCGTCGATCTTCTTGGTGCCTCCCGCCGGGTCCTTGGTCTTGATAGGCGGCACGTTCATCATGATGCACACGGCCTCCATCACGAGCTTGACGCCGTCAGGGGGTTTCTTCATGGCCTTGATCTCCGTGATGTCGCCCTTGGTGAGCGTCTGCAGTGCCTTGACGGCGTTCTCGAGCGCCGGTATGGCCTCGGCCAGCTCGGCTTCGCAGCTTTCCTTGATAGAGTTGGCGGCCGCGGCTTGGTCATTGCAAAGCTTCTCCTCGGCGCCGACGATGTCCTTGGTCGCATTAGCCTCCTTCTGTTCGCGTGAAATGGTCTCGAGCAGCGCGTCCGTCTCGATCGTCGCGACTTTGAGCAGCGGCTGCAGCGCCTCGAGCTCCACCTGCATCTTCTCGACCTGCTCAGCAGTGTCCATGAGCTTGGTGAGTCCATTGTCGTATCGCTTCTTGAGCGACATGACCTCGATACGCTTGTTGGCTAGCAGCTTCTTGAATGTGTTGATGAGCTCCAGGTACGACGTCGGTGTGATGTAGTAGTGTCGTCGAAGGGAGCTCAGAAAATCCTTCGTGATCGCACTCATTGACTCCTGCATGTCCACGCAGACATCGACGATCCCTGTCTTGACAGCGGAAGGCAGCTCAATGTCGACCAGAAAGTGGTCGGCGACCGACCGCAGCGCCTCGTCAGGCCACTCCGTGAACCAGTCGATCGTGCAGCAGTTGACCAGCGACGGGAACATTCGCAGCCGTCGGCGGAAGGCGTCGCCAATAGGCGACAATGCGAGTACCACGTGGAGGTTGGCGCGGCACCGCCGCACGAAGAAGGAGTACAGCTCGGCGCTGCTTCCGGTGTTGACGCCTGCGGCGTTGGCTGCTGGCTCGAGCGCCTCGCTGATCTGCACCGAGTCCTCGTTGGTCCACAAGTTGGCAACCTCGCCCGTGTTGAGGATCCCGTTGATATCCTCGAGGTAGCCCTCTTCCACAATCTGGGTGTCCGAGAACAGGAAGACAGTCGGCTGGTTGCTCACGCCGCTGAGTTTGAGCACGCGCTTGAGGTCCTCGCGCCACTCGACGCGGGAGTACGACTTGGAGATCTCGATCTGGAAGAGCTTGTACTCGGCCATGAAGACGGCGAGCGTCGTGAGCGACTTGCGGCCGCTGCCGCCCACGCCCACAAGCAGGGCGTTGCCGTTCGGCTGGTGGATGACCCGCGAGATGCGCGCCACGTGCTCGACCGCGTTCTGGAACAGCACGAGCTTCATCGGCGCGGCGCTCATGTTGTTGTAGTCCTCCAGATATACCTGCATGGATGCGTTGAGAAGATCGCGGTCCCGGATCTCCGAGTACTTCTTGACGTTTGCTTTGTTGTCTCCAAAGTTGCCGTACAGCAGAGTGGTGTGCGGGCCGCGCACGTTGTCGGTCGCGTACTGCATGTCAAAGTGCGTCTTGACCATCCGCGCGAGCACTTCGGCGAACCACGAGCGGTCCTTGTCGTCGATAAGCCGATCCGAAAAGACCCGAAGGCATTCGTGTGACCAGAGCCGCACAAAGTCCTTGCCCTCCTTGGCGTTCTCGGGCGCGACCTGGGCGATGCCGTGAAACACGTTGGACAAGTCGCGCAGGTTGAACGTATAGTGTGACTTAGCTGGCGTAGGCAGCAGCGACGCCGAGATGGTGTTGTACATGTCGATGGTGGCGCTCACGACGGCGGACCCAAGCTGCTTGACGCCAGGCGGAAAGTGCGTGAGGAACCAGTCCGAGATGCGGCCAAAGATGGCACGCAGCGACTCGTCGTCGAACGGCACGAAGTTGAGCAGGTTGAAGTACCGCATGTAGCGCTGTGTGATCTTGGTGCGGCCACCGCCCGGAGGTCCCATGGCCGCGATGAACTGGATGTCGGCCAGTTGCGTGAACGTGTTGTCCTTGCGGTTGTGCCAGCCACCGTGTCCCATCCACTGACGCAGCAACTCGATGGGTGGCTGCGCGCCGTACGTCTCCTTCGCTGGCATATTGAGATCGTCCACGAAGATGATGCAGCTGACGCCAAGTGGTGGCGCAAGCACGCCCTTGCGGCGCTTGTCCAGCTTGGACTCGATGAGATCCTGCGTCTGGTTGGCGCTCGTCTGCGCCGAGAAAGTGAGCAAGATGGACGAGAAACTCGCCGGGTCCATGCCGCTCAAAATCTTCTTCTTGATGGACACGGACTTGCCCGTGCCCGTGTCGCCCGTGCACAAGACGTGGCAGTGGCGCGTCATGAGTGTATCCAGCAGCCACGCGTTGCGCTCCGAGTCGATCGTCGGCACAAGGATAAGCGAGAACTGCGCGTCTCGTGGGATGACGAACGCTCCCAACCCGTCCATCCAGTTGCTCCAAGTGCTCCTCTTGATGTCGAAGCGGTAGTCGTAGACCAGTCCTCCGTCAGGAATGGGAAGCAGCGCAGACCGTTCATGCCGCGCTTCAACGCTGTTGCTGCTCGAGTAACCCGGGTTCTTGGATTGGAAGTCGGCGAAGTGTGCGTCGGAGCCCTCGATGGTCTCCACATTGCCCGTTAGGAAGTCGCGCAGGTACCGATCGACCTTGACGCGCGACTTGGCATCGACACATGCGCCGATGGTCCAGATAATAGCCTTGATCACGACGCACTCGAGCACACGAGGTGCGTCGCTCGCGCTAAGCGTGTTCCCGTCCGCGACAGCTGACGGACCAAATCCTGCCGCATCCAGCGTGCACTCTACAAGCCGCAGCAGCGACGCAGCGTGCTCCAGGAACGTCACTGGCGTCGGGACCTTGCAGCTCTTGTCGACAAAGTACAGTATGGGCGGTACTAGCCACTGGAACGTGTCTTCGAGGAAGCTTTCGTGCGCCGCCAGTGCTGGAGATAGTCGCGTGCGCAGCCAGGTGCGCACAAGCACTTCCCAGCCCAGAATTTTGGCCTCCAGGAAGACCATACCGACTCGCGACACCGTCGCAGGCGAGGCCTCCTCGAGATCCTCCGTCTCGAACATCATGCGCATGCGGTCCGTCATCTTGACGATCTCGCCGCTCATGAGACACAGCTTCTTGTTATCGTCCAGCACCGTGTTCATGTTCTCGATCCACACGGCGTCCACAGGTCCGTCGAACATGACCCACTGCAGGTCGGCGCTCGTGTCGCGCGCACACTCGCGGTACGTGCACGCGAGCACGCCGTCCGACCATTCGTGTGTGTTTTCGTCGAAGTTGCCGTAGAGCTGCCCGCTTGTGATCGACTTGGGGTTCATCGTGTGCAAGTGCACGTGGTGCTGCTCTTTGCCCTGGCTTGCAACGTGGCACGCCGTCATGGCGGATGCCAGCGTGTGGACGACGCACGTCTTTCCTGAGCCGGTCTGGCCGACGATCATGAGTCCGTGCCGCACTTGCACCGTCTCGTAGAACTGCACGACCTTCATCTTGAACTCGGGCTTGCTCTCAAGCGGGATGGGCGTGTCGGGGATGATACTCACACCCAGCGCGCACACCTCGTCGATCGCAGGCAGCAGCGCTCCGTGGTCGGGGCTCGGCAAGTGCGCACCCGGGAACAGATCGGACGTGATGCCTCGGAAGAGCGGCAGGTCGTCCGTCGTGAACTTGGGCAGGTTGACGTCTTGGACCGAGCGCAGCACGATCTTGTCCTCGGTCCAAAAGGGATCGTGTCCAAGCTGCTGCCGCAGACTCCCGCAAGCCACGAGAATCGAGTTGACTGCTCTCATGCCGTAGTCGTAGTGCTTTTGGGACGACAACTGCTCGGACGACAGCTGCAGCACCTGCGTGAGCTTGCGCGCGTTACTGCGTGCGTCCGAAAAGCCAAACGAGTACAGCCGAATCTCGGCAATGAGCGCATAGTCGGGCACCATCATGGCGCACGGCCGGAAGAGCGCCTTGAGGTTGTCGGGCAGCTCGGCGCGGCCGGCGTACCCGGGGTTCATCGTGATGAACACGTTGGCGCTCGCGTTGAGCTTGATGACGGTGCCTTCGAACAAGAACTTCTCCACTCCAGCCTTCTTGCCCTCGTTGATGGTTAGAATCTGCTGCGCAATGACCGACAGCACCTCGATGTTGATGCGGTTGAACTCATCGAAGCAGCACCAGGAGCCGCAGCCTGCAAGTCCCTTGAAGAATTTGGCCATCGCCAGGTAGTCCAGACCGTCCGAGCAGTTGAAGACGACACACTGGATCGCAATCGCCTTGGACAAGTCCTTGACGGTCTCCGTCTTGCCTGTTCCGGCGGGTCCCTCAGGTGCGCCGCCATAGAGCAGATCGATCGCCCCCATCATCGTGCGATAGCATCTATCTGTGAGCGGCGTGATCACCAGCCGCATCGTGTTGCCCAGGTACTCGTAGCCGTACTTGACGCGAGCGTTCACGATGCGCGCCTGGAGGTCCATGACTCCAGGTGTCTTGGCGCCGTCGACCCAGTAATACCGCAGCTGCGAGACCCACTCAAAGTCTTGCTCGTTCTCGACGCCTTTGGCAATCATCTGCGCGATTGTGTCACGCGCATGCACATCGATGACCACGAGCGCGCCGATGGTCGTGCGTTCGAGCTTGGTCAAGTTGCCGCGCACAAGCACGACGACCGTGTTGAGCTGCGCGTTGAGCACCTCCAAGTAGCTCTGGAGCCCTGCGCAACCTCGTTCGTTGATGGCGCGCGTCACGTCCTGGGTCCAGTACACCTGGGACCCGGCCAACACGACCTGCGCCGGCCACTGGAGGATCCACTGCTCGCGTGATGCACCGGCATACGCGGTGATGGCGCGCGCCGTGTGGTCGCGGATGCTATCCCACTGGCTCTGCTCGACTTCGAGCAGCCACATCTCGACGTTGCCCTTGTTCTTGGCGCTCTCGGGGTTTACAGCCACGCGTAGCGGCACGACCTCGCCCTCAGCCGAGATCATCTCGGTGATGAGCATGGCGTCAGTGAATGTGACCTTGCTGACACCCTCAAAGCACTTGCCGAGATGCGGCTGTACCGCTTTGGGCTCCTTGGTCTGCGATAAGATCTCCAGCAGCTCGTCGTTGGATAGGAAGAAAAAGCGCGGGAAGTGCAGCCGCTTCATCTCCAGGTAGTCGTTCAGTCCCTTCTGGATCTCATCCAGCTTCTCGTTGGCCTTCTGGAACTTTGGCAGTAGCTTGTCGGTTCCCGCGACCGTCATGAAGTTGGGGTCGGCGACCGCGTCCTCCATCGTCTTGCGCCAGAGCGCGTCGACACCGGCAAAGCGTCGCGCCTCCGTTGGCATCTGCCGCATTATGTCCTCCGAGCTGAAGATTGCCTCGAGGTATAGCCACGTGCGCTGGCACTGCATCCACTCGTCCAGCAGTTGCTGTGCGTTCTGTAGCTTCTTCTCCCACGCGCGGCAGTCCTTCTCGATGCTCTTAATGTAAGGCGAGCCGCGCATCGTCTGCGTCTTGACCAGGTGGTCGTCCAGCAACGCGATGATGTCGTCGGTGCTGCGAATGAGGTACGTTCCTGTGGACCGGTACGGCTGGCACTCGAGCTCGATCTTCTCCCACTCCGCGATCATGGCCGTTAGGTTCTTCTGAAGAGAGTACTCCTTCTCGGCGACGGTGCCGATCTCCTGGATGGCTTCAAGGTGTGCCATCACCCCGCGGTCAAGGAGCACATTGAGCGTCAGCTCTTCCTCGCCCTCGTCGAAGCCCAGGCGCTGCCGAACGGCTTCCCAATGCCGTTCTTGAAGGGCTGGACTCGCCAGCGACTGGATCACCGGCAGATAGGCACGGAACTCGTCCGTACGCTCTCGCAGTGTAAGTGCGACCTCGGCAGAGCCTGGCGCTTCCTCTACCAGCGTCTTGCTGAGCTTGTACGAGGCTTTCCACCAC
This sequence comes from Phytopythium oedochilum, assembly GCA_023338025.1. NCBI lineage: Eukaryota > Oomycota > Peronosporomycetes > Pythiales > Pythiaceae > Phytopythium > Phytopythium oedochilum. Next base: position 27,178 of record JAADXX010000095.1, read on the forward strand.
TCGGTCACTAGCGCCTCGATCTCCGCTCCGCGCAGCTCGAGGAATGGACCGTTTAGCCACGTCTGTCGGCTCTGCGCGAACTCGGCGCACATGGTCCACAGCTTGTAGTAGGGTGCGAAGTCGCGCTCGAGCTTGTCGAGCAGCGCGTACTCTGTCGGAGGGAAGTTGAACACAGCTTCGCGCGCGTTGAAGTCCTGGCCGCGCGCTTTGGCGTCTTGGAGTGAGTCAAAGAGCGTCACGGCGAGCTCCACGTACTTGTCCGTCTGGTCGATCTCGCCGTACAGCTTGAACTGCTGCACCTCGCTAGAGAAGCGCTCGAGGTCGAGCTCAAACGCCTCCTTCTCGAGCGCCAGCTTGTCCATCATGCGCACTTTGTCCTCCTCGAGCGCCGAGTCGCACGAGTCGGCTGCGTGGAACACGCGCCGTGGCCATTCCTTCGTCGTGAACGCCAGACGAAAGTCCTCGGCAGGGAGGTTGAGACCAAACTCGTCGAGTGCGTCGAGCCGCAAGTGAACGCGCGCCACTTGGGCTTCGAGACCGGCAACAACGCCCTTGCTTTCGCTCACGAACGCCTTGAGCGCAGCGAGCTCGGCCTCGTTCGCAGGCTTCTCGTTGATCCGCTTGAGGATCGCCTCGTACTGCAGCGTGATGCGCAAATTCTGCTCGCGCGCGTCACGGACTAGCGAGTCCAGCAGTGCGTCTCGGATCGCGGCGGCTCGAGCCTTGAGCTGCTTCTTGAGCTCACCCGTGCGCACACACACGAGCGGTAACGGCACCGCGTCGAACGCGATGGCGTCGATCCGATGCTGCGCGAGGGCATGGAATTTGCGCACCGCCTCCGTGAGCGTCGACAGGTATGCGGCTGAGTCCTCGCGGTCCAACGGCGCGATCTCGGCGAGGAACTGCGCCGCGTCAAAGTGCACGAAGTCTGTATGGGCTTCGAAGGCACGAGCAATCTCCTCTGCTACCTCGAGCGCCTGGGATACCATCGCGCGCACTTCCTGCTTCGTGGTAGACAGCGCGTCTAGACACTCGCCGACGACAGATCGCGCGTCTTGCATGTCTTGAGCGCCGTCGTCAACGTCCAAGGCCAGAAGCCGCCGGCGTTCGAGTCCGAGCAGCGACAGCACGTCAGCGTTAATGGCGTCCAGCTCGTGCACGCCCGAGGCGATGGCTTCCAGGGGTTCGAGCATCACGGCCGTGATATCGCGCGCATCAGGCGAGACCACCACCTTGGCGCTGTCTCTCGCCTCCTCTCGGAGTACGAGCTGTACATCGAAGAGCGAGTTGCGCGGCGCTCGCGTCGGAGGATCATCGCTACGAGTCGCTGAGCGCACAAAGCGCAACCACGCGAGCGTTGACCGGAGAATCGTGTGGCGTAGCTGCGCGGCCATGCGAAGCTCGATGCCCGTGAGTACGCGTTTGAGCCTGCCGGTTTCGTACGCCGCGCGGTCGGAGACAAACAGGTCGAAGTGGTCCTGAAGGTGGTCGATCACGGACTCGACGATGCCGCGCCGCCAGTCGACCTGCAGGATCTCGGCGGCCATGTTCTGATGGTTGGTCTGTAGCGCCTGGAAGTCGAGCAGTCGGAACGGCATCTGGCTCGCCAGTCTTGCTGTCGCTGTGGCCGCTCCTGTTGGTCCGTCTGAAGCAACTGGAATAGCTGGGGGAGCAGGAGTCCCGGCACTCTTGTCGCCACTGAGCTCCGCGTCATCAACCTGCACGAACAGCAGGTTGCGGAACGTCTTCTCCCAGCCAGCGTACATCCGAAAGAGGACGGCTAGCAGCGGCGACGAACTGGAGTAGTGCACACGGGTGAGCTTACTTCGGTGGGCTCGAAAGGCATGCTCCGGTACAGCAATCTTGCCAAACTCCGGGACGAACGAGTCGGCACCGGTTGATACTGGCATGAGGCTCATGGCCGAGTATTGCTCCTGCAGCGCTGGGTCGTAGCGCAGGCGATCGAGCAGCGCCGCCTTCTTCATGCTACGCATGTAGTCGGCGAGCACGGCGTCTGTCAGCGAGCGCAGTAGCGCGGCGGCTGGCTGTCCGTCCGCCAATGCGACGCAGTCAGACAGACCGTTGACAACGCGGAGATGGATACGCTCGAGTGTATGGCGACTCATGGCGCGCAGAGAGCCGCCGGCTTGCTTGGCGAGGAAGTAGTCGAAGCGAATCTGGGCCTTGGCCTCCTCTCGACGCCGCGTCGCCGCGTCGATGCGCTCCTGGAAGCCAGCCGCGGACTCGGACTCGAAGCGCAGGTTGATGCGGCGCACCCACTTTTGCTTGTCTGACCCTTGGAACTGGATGAAGAACTTGCGCGCGTCGGCGTCCAGCGCGCGCACGACGCACGGCCTCCAGCGCCACTCGCCGCGGAAGTAGTACGGCGAGAACCCCGTCGTGGAGCCGTCTGCGAGCCACTCGCCCAGCGGCCGCGGCTCGTACTCGTCGCTGTCGAACAAGTGCAGTGGGAACTGCGACTGGTCGATCTTCAGGAACTCTTCCTTCTCGCGCGCGCTGCTGGCCGTCGAGGGGGACGCAGCATCGTGTGCGCCATCACGCTCGTCACTGCCGACCCCAGCGGCTTCGGCGCCCGCAGAGTCCCGACTGCCGGTCGCCTCGGACGCCCGACGCGCCGACACGCTGTCTCCAGCTGTGATGCTGTACAGCTGACGTCGCAGCTTCCCGGGGTACGCTCGGACGGGCGGCGCGCGCTTCAGCCGCCGCTGGAAGTCGCGCGCCTCCTGCTCCGCTAGGATCACGTACGCGTCCTTCCATCTGTGCGGCCGGTTGTTGTGGTCGACGCGCGCGAGGTCCGTCGACGACGGCGGGAGCAACGCGCGCACGGCCTCGACCTTCTGGTACGGCTTGATCACTGGCGACGTCGCGGACGCGTCGCCGACCGGGCGGCGGGTGCTGACGCGACTCGCCGCCTGCAGCCGCACCTTGCGCAGCGCCGCGTCCTTCTCGCGGCGATGCTTCTTGTGCAGACGGAAGCGCGCCATGAGAATCTCCTCCGGCGACAGCTCGCGGGTCGTCGCGGGACCCGATGTACTTGCAGCAGCAGCAGCAGCAGTAGCAGCCTCTACGTCTCCTGAAAGCTGGTCGTTTCCCTGTTCGAGCTCCATCTCGTCCCAGTCGTCATCGACAGTCGCCGACGTCCACTCGGCGGTCTCCATCCCGCGCGACGACGCGGACACGAGGTACAGAGCAAGAGGCGCGCGCTGCCAGTCCTGATAGAGCTGCGCGCGTGCGCTACGGTGTCGACTGACGAATCCTCTGTCCGCCTCCAGAAGGTGCTTGCTCCTGCGCTCCGCTCTCAATGGAGGCGCGAGGGGACCGCGGCGTGGGGGCCGAGCCCCCGAAGCGTCGCGCCGCCGCCGCATGGACTCGGTACGTAAATAAAAACGGACGAGGGAGTTACTACTTTGTAACCGTTCAAGTTGAAGGCACCGCGATTTCGGCGACATCAAGCAACTGATGCGAGAACAGATGGCAGCGAGGATTGTGGATGGATACACACGTGAAGTGTATCCATATTAATTTTAAGAGACCTGGTGCGACTAGTGACATTCAAACCCAGACCATCACGCAGTAAATAGAATGCGGCTCTTTGGCAGCTAGGTGAGCGCCTCGAGGATCCGGCAGCACTGCTCGCGGTGCAGAACCTGCTGCTGTCCGAGTCGTCGGTTCCGCGCGGGTGCGCGTCCTTAACTGATACGTCGGCTAAGTACAGCGACCTCGAGTTCCTGCCTGCGGTGCTTCCGCATGAGCAAGGGGGATCGATCGGCCGCGCGGCGCGACCAAGACAGTTGTTGATGCATCGGAATTGTCCATCCACCTGCAAAGATCGAATCGTCGCGAGAGTGCACTTGCTTATGCTGCTTAAGCACTTGGGACCTTCGGATCGGACGCGTGTGTCGAGGACCTTGCGGCCCGGCTCGACATCAGGGTTGGGAGGCCTCCTGGCACCTCGAGAGAGCAACCCGCGCGCGGCCACAGCCCAACGTATCCCACGCTCTCAGTGCTGAGTTTAAGCTTGAACCACAAGTAGCTTTTAGCGAGGGTGTTGTTAGCGAACACATTGACACAGTCAGCGGCTACACCCAGACGAACGCATCGTGCTTCATCGAACTTTGAGCCACGACGACGATCTCCATTCTGTCGACTGCGGCATCCAGCTCCTCTAGGCCTGGCATGCACTTGCGTTGCAATCTCCGCAGGTTCGGCAAACCTGTGGTGGTGGTGGACCTGTGTTGGCGAGGCGCGCAGACCTCGTGGAAGGGTTTGCTTGCAGTGTAGCGCGTCTTGACCGTCGAAGTTCGACGGACACGCCACTTCGTCTGTCGAAGGAGCTCGTAGTGGATTGCCTTCTTCCTAAGCTCGCGGCGATGCTGATGGTGATAAGCCGGTCGCACTGGAGCTTCTTGCTGAGGTGTTTATCGTTCTCGTACGCGCCACGCAGCACGCTGCCTTCTCGCAGGCGATCTCCACAGCCTGACTAGCCCTCGAACTACCACGACCACGGCAGCTTCGGTGGTGGCTACTGCGCCACAGCCACCGGCGGCATCGACAACGCACACTGCAGGTGCCAAGTGTTGATGAGAGTGCCATCACACAGTGGCGGCTGAAACGGGGTTACACGTTGGTACTCTGGGTTACGTAACCCTCCGACAGCCTCCACTGCGTCATAATAGCAAATTGTGAGTTCCGTCGATGGGGCATCGGCCGCGCGCGCTGCGGCTCGGGGACAAGTGGTTCGTCGTCTCGGAGCTCTGGTGGCGCCGCGTCGTGGAAGCAGGTGGCGGTGCGGCGGCCAACGATAGTGACAGCGATGGAGACCAAGAACAACGACAGCAGCAGCAAGCGGAACCTCTGTCGTCCAGGATCGAGAACGACCGGCTCGTGGACCGGTCGCAAAGCTGTCGGTGCTGCAGCAGCTCGGTGCTCAAGCCCGAACTGGTACGGTGCTGCAGCGGCGTAGACAAGACGAGTGAGTCGCTGAGTGCGTAACCTGTGCAGGTCGAGGGCGTGGACTACCGACTGGTGAGCGAGCGCGTGTGGCGCGCGCTCGCGCTCGAGTTCGGCTACGACTGGGAGGTCGCTCGGTCGGTCGTGTCGCGGAGCGGGGCGTCCGGAGGGTCGACGGAGCTCACGGTCGACATGTACCCGGCCAACCTGCAGGTAGCGAGCAGTCCATTGATACGTCGCATCGTCTTGGAGCAGAGGCTTACGACGGGTGATGCTGTGCCAGCTCCACGAGGGAATGCACTCGCCCGAGTATCCTCCGGGCGTGGACCGCTATGAGGAGGTGGACACACCAGGACCTGACGATACGCTGGACGAACCGTGGCGGCAAGAGCTGCAGGCTGGGCACATGCTTGATGCGCTCGACACGGACAATACGTGGTAAGGCTGCTGCTGTTGGGGTACTGTGCTCTGTAGCTTGACTAACTCGGGGTGCTTGATGGTGGCAGGTATGAGGCGCGCGTGGTCGACGCCCGCGTGAACCAGGTCAAGGTGCACTACCGGGGGTGGAGCAACCAGTGGGACGAGTGGATCGACCGCGACTCGCGGCGCCTCATGCCGCTGCACACGAGAGTGCGCGAGTGGCGCAAGTTCCAGGTCGACGACAGCGTGCAGGTGGGCGTCTATGCTCCGGGGAAGAAGCGGCCGGAGTGGCGAGAGGCAAAGGTGGTCGCGACGGCCGACACGCTGCTCGTCCAGCTCAGCATCGACAATGGCCAAGTCGAGTGGGTCGACGCGCAGGACGAGCGGCTGTGTCCGCCTGGCACCCACCGCGTGCACTCGGCGGCTCCGAACTTCACAATGGGGCGTAAGAGATCACGACCGAGCGCGCCTGCGGGCTAGGAAGAAGGCAGAGACAAGTACGACAGCGACGCCGAGCTCTATGGGGCGTGATTTGATTATGCTGTCACCGTTAAACAGCACGGACGCTTCTGTTGCGAGTGGTGCGAGAAGTAGTAGAGTATTGCCAGTGCAGTCGACGAAGATCGGAAGAGGGGGTGGATGGGAGCAGCGCGAATGGAAATATGCGCTAGACAGCCTGAAACTGGTCGCAGTCACCGAGTTTTCACCGCCAACTTCGCATGCAACTCGAAGCCAATCATGCCCCCACTGGGATCTAGCAAAGTGCACAAGTCACCGCCACGCCACGACGTAGTACCCACAGACTCAGTCGTCAGAGAAGCCCAGGGCATTGAATCTGTAGTCTCCTCTTTCAAATGAAGCCTTTGTCTTGTTGATCGAGATTGGTAGGAGGATGGTGCTGGTACCAATGCTGACATTGATTGGGTTGCACACTCGTCAAGTTGCCGTCATGATGTACACGATAGACCCGTTCTCACTCGGTGAAGAAGCTATCCACATGTGTCTTCACGTCGTCTAGCAGCGCGGTTGCTTTGAGAGCGGCCATTGTCGGTGGGTGCCCTTGGCATCATCTGTCACCAAAAAGCCTAAGCATGCACTATTGAAGCGAGACACATTATTTTATCGTCACTACATGTCCACGGCCCTCCAAGGGTATTCGCTTGCCCAGGATCGTCAGGGTTACGCCAGGCTGTACAGTAGGTTTTCCTGTGCAGTGGCATAAAAGAAGTGTAACCACGGCACCAATTTGACTGAATGTGACCCTAACGGGAAAAAAAATCGTTCACATGTGATCATAAAACCTTCCTGCAGCGACTGAACGTGCATATACAATCGCTCGGCATTCGGCTGGGCAAACTGTTGGTCGGCGCCATTCGAGGCGCGCTGGACGAGGCACTCGCGCTCTGCGTCTCTAGACGATGGCGGGCGCTCCGAAGGCCAAGCCGCGCGTCCATGGCGGCGCCAAGCCGCATCCCAAGGCCGGCAAGCCGCACGCCAAGTCGGTCAAGCAGCCGCCGCCGCCGCAGCAGCATAAGCGCGGCGCTAAGGACACGACCAGCAAGATGACCGCCACCTCTACCGGCGACGACAGCGACGCCAAGGCTGCGGCCGAGCTACAGGCGCTGAGCACCAAGCTGGATGACGGCAGCGTCGTATGGTACGACGCCGCGCCGGCGCTCAAGCCGGTAAAGCCGGCGGCAGACGCGGCCGCCGACAAGAAGCAACAGCAGAAGAAGAAGAAGGACAAGAAGGGCAAGCTGGAGGCTCCTGCTCTTCCTCCAACACCAACGACGTTCCTCGCGACGGACGCGGTCGTCGTGGAGAAGAAGAAGATGGCGCAGCGGCTGCTGGAGCAGGAGGTGGCGCGCTTCGAGGCCAAGAAGAGCGGCAAGCTGTCGAGCGACGACAAGTACCTGGCGACCATGATCAAGTCGGGCACGCTGAGCGATCGCGTGGCGTCGCTCACGCTAACGGTGCAGAGCTCGCCGTTCCACTCGGTCGCGCGGCTCGGGCAGCTGATCGCGATGGCCAGCAAGAAGGCGCGGAGGGAGAGCCTGATGGCCGTCGAGTCGCTCAAGGATCTGTTCGTGAACAACCTGCTGCCGGACGGCCGCAAGCTGCGCTTCTTCCACCAGAACCCGCTGGACCACCCGCGCGCGACGCCCACGCACCTCGTGCTCTGGTTCTTCGAGCACTGCCTTAAGACGGCCTTCGCGCAGCTAGTGGGCGTGCTGGCGAGCGGCATGGAGGACGCCGTGGACAACCACAAGCGCGCGTGCGTGCGCGCGGCGAACGCGCTGCTTGTGGCCAAGCCCGAGCAGGAGGCCGTGCTGCTCGCGATGCTCGTCAACAAGCTCGGCGACCCGGACCGGAAGATCGCCGCGTACATCCACAAGACGCTGCAGGAGCTGCTGCGCGAGCACCCGGTCATGAAGCGCGTCGTGGTGGACGAGGTCGAGCGGCTGCTCACACGCCCCAAGGTCTCGGACCGCGCCAAGTACAACGCCGTGCTCTTCCTGAACCAGATCTACCTGGACGCGTCGGGCGACGACGCGGAGCTCGCGGCGCACCTCATCACGGTCTACTTTGGCCTCTTCTCGAAGGAGGTGCACGGCTCGGAGGAGGAGGAGGGCAAGAGCGGCAAGAGCAGCAAGAAGGCGCCGAAGGGCAGCAAGAAGAAGCACAAGAAGGGCGACAAGAAGAGCGACTCGCTGTCCAGCGCGCTGGACCGCAAGCTGCTGAGCGCGCTGCTGCTGGGCGTGAACCGCGCGTTCCCGTACGCGAACGCGACGTCGGCGGACTTCCAGCAGGAGATCGACACGCTCTTCGCGGTAGTGCACAAGGGCCACCACAGCACGAGCGTGCAGGCGCTCATGCTGCTCTTCCAGGTCATGGACAGCACCAACTCGGTCTCGGACCGCTTCTACGTGGCGCTGTACGACAAGCTGCTGGACCCGCGGCTGCGCGAGACGTCCAAGCACACGGCGTTCTTGAACCTCGTGTTCCGCGCCATGAAGGCGGACGTGTCGCCCGCGCGCATCAGCGCCATGGCCAAGCGCCTGCTGCAGGTCGCGACCGCTATGACGCCGGCGTTCGCCTGCGCCGTGCTCTTCCTGCTCTCGGAGTTGCTCAAGGTCAAGCCGCAGCTGCGCACGCTGATCGACCAGCCCGAGGCGTCGAACGGGAGCCGGCTCGAGGAGGAGCACTTTGACGACGCCGAGGCTGCGCGCCACCTCGACAAGGAGGACGAAGAGGAGGAAGAGGAGGAGGAGGACGCGAGCGAGGACGAGAGCGACTCTGCTGCTCGCAACGACGGCCGGTCCGACGCAGAGCAGTCCAGCAACGTGCTGGCCAAGATGTTCGGGGATCTCAGCGACGACGCGCCTGCAGCCACTTCTGGCGGAGCCGTCGTGAGCTTTGACGACGAGAACGAAGCGGCTTCGACGCCGTCGTCGTCGAAGAAGGAGACGGACGCCGGGTACGACCCGCGCAAGCGCAACCCGCTGTACGCCAAAGCCGAGACGTCGTGCGCGTGGGAGCTGGACCAGCTCGCGCGGCACTACCACCCGTCGGTGCAGATGTTCGCGCGCCAGGTGCTGGAGAACCGGCCTGGCGGCATCCAGTACGGCGGCGACCCGCTCGTGGACTTTACGATGCTCGCGTTCTTCGAGAAGTTCGTCAACAAGAAGCCGCGGCACCGCGCGAGCGGCAGCTCGGTGGCGCCAGGCAGCGCGGCGGCCAAGAGCTGGACGTTCGCGCCGATCAACTCGGAGGCGGTGCTGAAGCAGGGCGAGGCGTCCCTGGACGCGAGCGACAAGTTCTTTTACAAGTTTTTCCAAGAGCGCGCCAAGCGTGAGGCGACGACGCCGTCGCGCCGGCGCAAGAAGAAGCCTACGGACGAAGACGACCGCGACGGCGACCCGTTCTCGGACATTGACGAGGATGGGGATGAGGACGAGGACGAAGAGATGGAGGCGTACGCGCAGCAGCTGGCCGAGGGGATCATGCAGGATGGCGACATGGACGATGAGGACCCGGACATGGAGGGCTGGGACGATGACGATGACGATGATGAAGAGGGCGGCAAGCATTTGGACGGCGAGAGCGATGGCGACGAAGATGGTACTGCTGATGCCGACGATGACGACGCGGACGCGCATGCGTTTGGCGAGGACAGCGACGATGACGCGGACCAAGCCGGCAGTGATGACGACGACGACAACGACGAGGACGACGAAGATGGCCTGGACTTTGCGGCCATGGCGGACGACGCGGACGACCAAGACGCTGTGCTGCAGCAGGAGCTGAGTGCGCTGGCGGCCAAGCAAACGCCACCGTCGACGTCGTCGGGCAAGAAGCGCAAGTCGACGCTGTTTGCGAGCGCCGACGACTACGACGAGCTCGTGCGCGAGGCGCTGGCGAAGCACAAGGCGTCGGGCAAGTCCAAAAAGCGCCGCGACAAGTAGAGAGCGGAGCGGAGCGAGCCGCAACCCCCCCCAGTCGATAGAGCGAGACGCTGAATATACTCTGTGTGCAATGCAATGCCGTAAGGCGACCAGCGAGCGATGGGAAGCACAGCGATAGCTTGTCACTCGTGCATTCGGTTACGTGTTGACGGACTTGCTACTACTGCGGGCGCCTAGTGCTGCAGTGCGATCTCGTACGTCTGCTCGGCGATGCTGCGCTCCTCGTCCGTGTTGATGACGAGCACCTGAATCTTGGAGCCCGGCGCGTGGATCTCGACGGGGCCCGAGCCCATCATGGACACGGCGTTCTTGGCCTGGTCGAGCTCCACGCCGAGGAACTCGAGGTTCTTGCACACGCGCTCGCGGATCATGGCCGACGACTCGCCGATGCCCGCCGTGAACACGATGGCGTCCGTGGCGCCGCCCAGTTCGAGCAGGTACGCGCCGAGGTACTTACGCACGCGGTGCGCGTACACGTCGAGCGCGAGCGTGGCCAGCGGGTCGTTGCCGGCGCGCACGCGGTCCTGGATGACGCGGATGTCGCTTTCGCCGCAGATGCCCAGCAGGCCCGACTGCTTGTTGAGCATCTTGTCGATCTCGGCGATCGACATGTTGAGCTGCGTCGCCAAGAAGTTGTGGATGGCCGGGTCGACGTCGCCGCTGCGCGTGCCCATGATGAGGCCCTCGAGCGGCGTCAGGCCCATGGTCGTGTCGATGCACTGGCCGTTGCGGATCGCGGCCATGCTCGAGCCGTTGCCCAGGTGGCACGTGACCACGGACGTGTTCTCGACCGACTTGCCGAGGATCCGGGCCGCCTCTTTGAGCACGAACTGGTGGCTCGTGCCGTGGAAGCCGTAGCGGCGCACGCCGTGGTCCTCGTACAGCGAGTACGGCACGCCGTACGTGTACGCCTTGGGCGGCATGGTGGCGTGGAAGGCCGTGTCGAAGACGCTCACCTGCGGCACGCCCTTGCCGAACACCTCAGTGGCCACCTCAATGCCGAGCAGGTTGCCCGGGTTGTGCAGCGGCGCGAGCTTGATGTTCTCCTCGAGCGCCTCGAGCACCTGGTTGTCGATCAGCGTGGCCGTCGAGAACGCCTCGCCGCCGTGCACGACGCGGTGGCCGATGGCCTTGATGTTCTCGACGTCGCCGCCGAAGAAGCGGCCGACCGCGAGCTCGAGCGCCGTGCGGTGCGTGTCGAGCGGCAGCGACACCTCCTGCTTCTCGCCCGTCGCCAGGTTCTTGTGCGTGATGCGTCCGTTGGCCGACGAGGCCGTCGACAGCTCCACGAGGCCCGAGAACACGGGCGCGCCGACGCCCTTGCCGCCCACCTCGAACATCTTGTACTTGAGCGTCGACGAGCCCGCGTTGACCACCAGCAGGTGCGCGTCGTTCATCGACGTCGAGAAGGCGCGCCAGGCAGCGGCGGCCGACGCCGACGAGCGCGCGAGCGACCGAGGGAACAGCATCGTGTGTGTGGCTGGGAGTTGGAGGAGAAGGAGGCGGGCGACTCGAGGGCCGGGCAGACGCAAACGCGAAGTGAGCCTGAGCGAAATGAGCGCCTTGTTGGGTTCCCAAGTGACGACGCACGGAGCGAAATCACTCGCGCGTATCTAACGTTAGATTGAGCGGCTACGAGTCGGGCGTGGCGTTGGATTGAGACGTCGTTTCACCCTCAACGAGCAACTCGATACAGAACCAATCGGACGGGGACGCGCGGTTTGTTTGGCTGGCGAAAGCGCTCGCTTGACCTGCTTGCAGTTGCAGCAGTGAGCATTGCGCCGCGCCGTGTTTGCTGCTGATCAGCCGCCTTGTCAAACGGGAAGCGCGCGCATGGTTGACGAAGCCGGCGCCGTCCATACATTGCGTGCTGAGCGATTAGAGCAGCCATCCGCGCAGACGCAAGGTGGCGAGAGCACGGGCTGCCGCAGCTCAGCGAGTTCGCAAGCTCCCGACCTTGTTGGGCAAGACAGAGGCTTTGGCAACGCGACAGCTTTGCATAAGCTCCGCTCTAGAGCGACAAGATGCAATAATACTGCAGTTGGATGCCTTGCATGAGTGTGTCGACATCTTGGAGCGGATGGGACTTCAGGTTCCGGCGATCGTTCACTTGGCAACAATGAACGCGTCAACACTCAACGCTGGCAGTCTGACCGTTTTATAATACGTTGCAGACAAGCCGAACGATGCGATCTGCGGGCGCGTACATGGCCGCCGGTTGATGACATCCCGGCTCGAACCGGACGTCATGGTTTGAAGCGGTTGGTTGCTACTTGAGGGTGAATTCGGGGATGCGCCGTGCTTTTTTGTGCCCAAACATACGCGAGCATAGATACGCCGACCCAAGTACCGTGCTCGAAACGCATATAAGGCCACTGACTGGTGCGCGTCACTGCTGCTTCAACGTGAAGCCGCTCATCCTCTTGAAGTCGACCAAGCTGATACAGACCAGAGCACCGTAGGGACCTGCGCAAACCGTAGGAGCACTTGCCATTCGCCTCGCTGACACGCAAGCAGTGCAGTCGGTCATGCGGGCACGGTCTTCTCCAAGCTTTGCGTGGACTTCTCTATTTATGCTCAGTTCATCACTGTGGCGACGTCCTCCGAGCCGAGATCGACTGCAGCAAGTCGTCGAACGATGAAAAGCCCGTCGTCGCCGTCTTTGGACGTCGGTCGGAAGCCGCGGCTTTGGTGTCTCGTGATGGAACCCGTCTAGCCGCCGGCGACTTTTTCCCTCCGACCGCATTGTATCTCCGTGGAGCGCGTCGCGCGTCGCTGTTCAGCTCCGGGTCAGGCTCGCGATAGCTGCTAGCAACGGACGACGAGGACATCGCGGCGTTCACTGCGAAGCGCTTGAGCTTACGCGCTAGCGCGGCCATTTCCTGAGTCGATGGAGCTTGAGCGGACGGCGCTCGCGGTGGCAGTGGACGGAGAGATGACGCGTCGTCCATCGAGTCAGCAGACGAGAACGACGCCGAGTCCCACATGATGCCGGCGTCCATCGTTGTCTGCTCCTCGGTTGCCACCGTATCATCTTCGACACCTCCGGTGTCAGAGAACAGCGCGTCTTCGAGCGACGTGCGCGATGAAGACAGCAGTGCCCGCGCAAGCGCCTTGCTCTTTTCAATGCCGTGTGGTCGAGTAGCATCTAGTGACCGTAGTGGCGAAGGCGAACGACTCGGAGCACTCAGCCGGACCGAGCCGCTCTCCGAGTGGCACGACGCGCACAGTCTACTGGAGGATGACAGTGACTCAGACGCGTCCTCGAACTTCTTGTCAAGAAGCTTCTCCAGCGCGCGGCACTTTCGAGTGAGATCCTGGACGCGCTTGTCATCGACGTCTCTGTCCGACGGGGACAGCTCCGCAGCTTCTTCCGTCTGAACGTCTGTCGTTCGCTGCGGAACGGCACTCGACGCCACCGATGCGGCCGCCTCCTCGATGCGGACGGTCAGCTCAGCAACTTGGGCGTCGTGCTTTTGCTTGAAGACTTGGAGCTGGTCGGCATACCGTCGCTCAACCTCTCGCACTCGGGCTGGAAAGTCTTCCTGCATAATTTTCGCTCGAGTCTCCTCCTTCACGCGCTCCTCATATTGCTGCAACTCGTCGAGACGTCTGCGTTCTAGTGCTGCAATCGTTTCTTCTAGTCGCTGTTTCTCCTGGTCATGCTGTGCAACAAAGTGGAGCTATTAGATGTGAATTGACCGCCGAGCTTCCGTTGAAACGAACCTCTGATTGAGCCACGTCGAGGCGCTCGCGCAAGTCGCCGATCGTCTGACGCAGCGTCAGGTTCTCGAGGTCGTACAGCTCCTTCGCACTCTCTTGCTGCGCGATGAGTGCCTTGCAGCGCCCCTGCAACTCGGATACCTGCGCGCGCGTTTGCTCCAACGAGACGGACGCGCTCTGCTGGTCGCTTTGTCTCCGCCCGATCTCCTCCTCCTTCTCTGCGTACGCCGACTCCAGCAACTCTCGCACCCGCAGCAAGTCGGCTTCGTACTGCTTTCGATCAGCCTCTATCTGAACCACGACAAACAACCCGACGAAGTTGAGTGGAAGTAGTTGCGGCCGCACGTGAAGCATGCAACTTGCCTGTGCGTTTGCATCGGCCAATTGATGCAGCGCCGTCTTGTGTTGGAGCTCTGTCTGGCTCAGTTTGTGCCGCCACTCGCTGACCGACCTGCTTGCTTGCTAGAACGTTCAAAGATGGTTAGTGTTTCTATGCCGAAAGCATCCGGCATTGCCAATAGATGTTACCCCCAACTCACCGATCGCAGCTCCATCTCGTAGCGTTCCTCCCTCTTGCGGTACCGCCCACGAACCATCTTCAGCTCCTCGAGGGATTCATCTACGACGCGCTGCACACGGTCGTTGTGGAACGCCTGGAGCTGTCGGATCGATTGGTCAAAGCTCTCTAGTTGGCGCTTCGAGTACCCTCGCACTGACTCGGTGAGCTGCGCGACGGCCTTCTCCAGCGTCATAATCTGGCCCGACACATCAGGCGACGCCATCGCCTTCAGTCCGTCCCACCCAGCGCTCTGAAGCAGAACGATCTCGGGCTCTGCCGGTCTCCACGATGATTCATCGATCGTCGTTTGCTGGTTGTGCTCGTCGCCCTTCAGCCCCGTGAGGTACGCGACTGTCGCGAAGAAGGACTGGCTGGGCCCGTGCGCGTAGTCCTGAGCGATCGCCTCCACCTTCCGAGCGAGCAGAATGAGCCACTGCTGCGCGGCATCGCGTTGCACCGCGTCGTCCAGCCGCTCGGTCTTGCTGGCGTCGACGAACGAGTGCTGCTGATCAACTGGACCAGACGCCGCTGCCTTGGCGGTGTTGGCGCTCGCCCACTTCTCCTGGAAACTCGAGAGCTGCCGGCGCATGGCCTTCAGCTCTGCACTTACCTTCGCTTGCTGCCCCGCCAACTTCTCCTGTGCCGCACTGTGCGATTCTCCATCTTCTTCCTCCTTCTCCTCCCGTCCTCGTTCTGCTCGTCGCCGCTGCTCCATATAGTAGAGATGGAGGTCATGCAGGTCGCGCGACGTGCGTTGTAACCCGCTGTCGTAGTCGCCGGGCCCGCGCCGCGTGCGCTGCTCGCGGTACACGCGCTGGTGCTGCGTGCTGTCGACGCTCGACGTCTCGACGCTCACGTCCGCCTCCGCGTCGCTCCAGGCGTCGGCGCCGCTCCGGTCGCTAGCGCAGGACTCGCTGAACGCTCCCCATGCAGGCAACGCCCAGTTCTCCGGGGCGTCCGCGTCCATACGGCCGTCGGCGCCGCCTCCGCGTTCTTGCTCGTCCGCCATGGTCGGAGCGTCGCTGCAAGGAAGTTTTTTCAGTTGAGTGTTTGAAAGGATGCCAGGAGCTATTCACATCGTTGATTGGTTAATATTGCTGATAATGAGGTGATATCGACTGGTGATTGGGTAATATGGAATGTCCATAACAGGTCATTTTCGTTATCACGATGCTGTGCACTTTATCACGTTGAAGCGGCACTCTCGCCTTGCTCCTTGTCGTCCTTTGACTGCTGCTGCTGCTGCTGCTGCAATGGGAGAGCACCCAGAAGACGGACTTGACCCGTCTGAGCGTCTTCGTCGGGCTCTAGCGCACATGCGTAAGCCAAGAGCTGGATGCCGCTCTTGGCCGCAATCGCACACAGCTCCGCGAACTTTGGGTCGTGCGCGACGGATGGCGCGAACTCGCTGCAGTCATCGCGCTGGACGAGGAATACGATAGCGCCGCTGACCGACCGGCCCTCCTTCTTCTTCTTGGACGCCGCGTCCACCAGCTCCGTCAGCTCCTCCACGTGCTTCTGCGCGCGCGTGGAGACTGTGTCCGGGAACACGGCGCAGCGACGGCCGCCGTCAGAGCTCATGGCGAGCGTCACGCTCTTGACCTCGACGTACTTCTCGTGCACGACGGCGTTGTTGCCCCCGAGCGTCGACAAGACGAAGTCGACGCGGCTGTTCTTGGCAAACTTGACCTCGCGCCGCACCGTGTCGTAGTCGCCGAGCTCGGTGAGCCACCTCGCCTCCAGCGCTCGCTCGACCATGCGGTTCGCCAAGGACGAGTGGACTCCGATCCAGACCCCGCGCTCTCCATTCTGTAAAGGCAGACACCGAATGGTCCGCTTTAGAGCTGGCATGACTGTGCGATTCCCACCGTGACTTACATTGACCTGGATCATCTCCAGGGTGTACGCGTACTTCCGCTTCGGGTCCGCGCTCTTGGACAGCTGCACGCGAGCCATGGGCTCATTGAGCATGCCCACCATTGGCCCAGTGTTCGGGCAATGGATCGTGATCTCGCCTCGATCCTGCTCCACAGCTCCGCCAGAGCCGTCGCGGTTGTCCTCCTCATCGCGAGGCTCGTTGTCTTCCTCCTTTGGAATCAGCACGACGTCCGCAAGGAACCGCTTGTAGCGCCGCACCAACTGCGCCGGCGCAAGGTTCTCGTAGCGATACAGGATCTTGTCGCCTCCGTCAGATGCGCGCGCGATACGATCCTTGAGCGCCGACAGCGCCGGCGCCTGCTCGCTGGTCAGGTTCGTCGGCGCATGGCGCGCGCTCTTGCGCGGACGCGATGCGGGACGGGCCTCTTTGTCATCACGCACAGATCGGCTCGCGCTCTCAGAGGACCCGGCGGCGGCCACAAACTCGCGCTTCTTGCTGCTGCGCAGCTGCATCGTCGTCCCCCTGCGGCCGCAGCGTCGAGCAAGCAGCATGAACCGCGTTCGCGCGCTTTTCAAAATAACGCGCAAAATATGGATCCTGGTCTTACTTTTGATTCGCTACAAGGCGTCATTCAATGATGAATAATTGGCTGAAATTAATTCGTAACGAACGGTTACGGGTTACACGACGGCTGGATCACCACCCCTTCCCACTGGCAGCGTAACCCCACGACGGAGGGATCCATCACCGAAGCGCAGAAGCCGAGATGGCGCGGTTCGCGGAGAATGTGCTGCGGCCGGGGAGCCGCGAGTTCGTCATCGCGCTCAACTGCGTGCTGGCGCTGCTCTTCTCCGTCATGCTGGCGGTGCTCTACACGGAGCTGGACGACTCGATCCACGTGTTCGTGATGCTATTTATCGTGGTCGGCCTGACCGTCTCCATCAACATGTTCATCGCCGAGGCGAACCGGCTCAAGGAGATCCCGGCCGGGTTCGACGGCAGTGCGTCCGCGGCGGTAAGTGATGCACAGAAGGCAGCCGAGCGGCCCAAGACGGACTAGCGGTAATGGCTTGCGTACCCGAGAGCAAGCAACCCACGACAAGGAACGAGAGAGTGGCGACGGAAGCGAGGTCATGGGTGGAACATGCTCCTAGTAGACGGATAGAATCGACCAAACACGCAAAGCTCCCGTCGTTGGGTTATCGCGTCTCCGCAAGCTCCGTATCTGCCATCGCGACTACTAGTAACCCCCTAGCGTACCAACATATACCCACAGCCGGCTCGTGTCACACGTCGTCCTCGGTCGCCATGCCGCACATGCGCTTGCAGCACGTGCGGAACAGGCTGCGGCCGTAGGGCACGAACGACAGCGTGTACCACACGAGCGCGGAGAACTGGACGATGACGCTCAGCAGCACGAGGCCGACGCGGTGCGGGATGTGCGGCGAGAAGCACAGCGCGAGTGTGACGACCATGAAGAGCAGGTACACCAGCGCCGAGTAGCGCCGCTTCGAGTGGAACATGGTCTCGATTTGCTTGCACGGACCCACGAAGAACATGGTGCAGCCGAGCGAGAGCAGGTTGCCGAGCGTGTACGCGATCGCGAACGGCGCCGGGTTGCCGTGCACGAGCCGCGCGAGGCGGAACGTCGAGCCGAGCGACAGCAGGAAGCCGAGCACGAAGCACGTGATGAAGCCGATGACGCGCTCCTGGTACGACAGGCTCGGGCACAGCAAGTTGACGCTCGCGCGCAGGTTGTTGGCCTCACTCGCGGACGGCTGTCCCGCCTCCGGGTCCAGCAGCTTCTGCTTCTGCTGCCACAGCTTGTCCATCATCGTGGCCCGGGCTCTCTCGTCGTCTTCGTCTTCGTCTTCGTCGCCGGTGTTTTAGAATTTAGAATATCGGATCGGATCGTGTGGGGGCGTATGTTCACGTAATGGCAATATGCTCACATTCTGTGAAAATAATCATTCATCTTCTATAATTGTGCTAAAATATCGATGATTTAAAACTATACGGAAAGCGTTAGTGCACCTTCTATTGTGGTCCACATTTCAACTTGTTTTCCCCTCAAAATGCTCGCCTTTTTCGCCTGCAAAGGGGCAAACTGTGAGTGGTCGACGGCTCGGAAAGGACATGGCGGCGCGGCTGCAGGAGGCGCAGTTCGCGAGCTTCGACGACGGGGAGGCCGAGCGGTTCGCGCCGGCGGCTGAGGGCTCGCTCGGGTCCGCGGGCCTGCCGACGTTCGCGGTCGCGTTCCCGCCCGGCGTGCGCACGCAGCCGGCCAAGAGCTTCGCGCGCGGTAAGCGCCGCGTGGCCGTCTATTGCGTACGCTCCATATACGGTGGTGACTGACCCGCGCGTGCCTCGCACAGTTCGCTCGCTCGAGTGCACGGGCTCCGGCAGCTTTTACTTCCAGAATGAGGCGCTGAAGGACCGATTCGTGTGGTACGCCGCCGCGTTGCGGGCACTCGCTCGCTCTATCGGGCGAGGAAGCGGCTCTAACGAACGGAATGCCGTGACCGATGGCTGGGGCGCGTGAATAGCTGGCGCGTGATCAAGAACGTCGTCATCCTGCGTGAGTGGAGCCTGCACACGTCACTTTCGCAGAACGGCGTTCGTCTGGAGTTCCCTGGTTCGTTGTCGCTGCTCTTCTTCGCCGTAACGAGCTGCTACTTTGTCCTGACTATTCTCTCTCTCTCTCTGGCGACTGAACAGCGCCGGTGGTGGCGACGGGCGTGTTCGCGGTCGAGTCGTGGGAGGAGAACGGCGTGACGGTCAACATTGTGACCCACGCCGGCACGATCCACCACTTCACGTACTCGGTGCCAAGCGATGAGAGGCAGAGCGTTTTCTCGCACGCGGACGCCGCGACCATGCCGCCCAAGCTTGCGTCCTCGGTCAAGTGCGATGTGATGGAGTCCCTGGCGGCGGAGGAGATCATCACAGTGGCACTTTGGGTGAACGAGTTCAACTTGACGCTCGGCACGGACTCGGGCCGCGTGCTGGGCGTCAACTTCGGGCTCCCGTCGTCCTCGTCGTCGGGAGGAGAGGTGCAGGAGTTCGCCTTCTCGGAGGAGTCGATGGTCAAGTGGCTGTGGCACGGGCTTCTCAAGTCCAGGCAGAGCGACGACAGCCGCCGCTCGTCGGTGCTTGCCATGACGTGCTTCCCCATCGAGAGCGAGGACGACAGCGAGGAAAACGATGTGTGCCTTGTGACCATCTCGGCGGACTGTGTGCTGCGCGCGTGGTCGTACGGAAGTCAGTCGTGCCTCGGCAAGCAGCAGCTCGGCGAGATCGAGGGAGCTAGCATCGTGCCCGGCGCTGACACGGCCGACGTGAGTGCTGTACATGCCAAGGTGGTCGCTCTGCCCTCAACTTCGAGCGACAACTGTCGGCTGCTCGTTCATATCGACACAACCGCAGGCTACTCGCAGGAGATCTACTTGGTCCGCGGAGATATTGTACCGCTCGCAACGAATGGCCACGTCGAGCTCGACCTGGATGTCGCGCGAGTGTTCACTGTTGGCGATGCCGCAGAGAAGACGGTCGGTGGCAACAACAGCCACAAGCGGCTGAAGATGGTGGACTTCGCAGTTGACAAAAACTACCTGTTCTCCGCGTGGCGTTCCTCGGATGGCGACGTTGTGTACAGCCACCCAAACCCGATGGCGCTTACTGGCCCGCGTACGATCCAAGGCGAGCCTGTTAGTAGCCTAAACGACCAAATGCTGCAGTACCAGGTTGACGACGACACTTGGCCCTTCGATCTCAAGGAGGAAGATATCGCTTCGCGGATCGACGTGAGTATATATTGGCCGGTCGGAGGACAGACTTTGGTCGACTATTTGAGCTATCTAACACTCTCCCTGTACGCTTATGAAAGGACTTCTTCTGCGAGCGCGTGCTGCTGCCTGGCCGCTTTTCGCGACAAAACTTGTACATGGCCACGCTGGAGTACGTCGGCGGCAAGAATGGGTCACTCGGGTCTCTCTTCTCCCAGCTCGGACACCAACAGTCCAAGTACAAGGAATTGCTGATCCGTGTCGTATCGGACAAATGGATCTCGCTCGCGAATAGCCGCAGCGTCACGTCCCGTCACGCTGCCGAGCCGAGCATCCTGCGCATCGAGATCTGGAAAGAGCTCGTTGCGCTGTGCGCCAAGCACTGGCGGACGGAGAACGTCCCGATCGGGTTCGCGATCACCACCAACTCGCTGCTTCCCGGGTGCCCCGTTCTGCTACGCCGCAATCGCATTTCTCTGTTGTTCCCGTCCGCAGCGTCGATCACCACCGCGTTTCTTCCGCAGGGATCGTCGGCTGGCGCCGAGTGCGTTCGAGACCTGATGACGCAGGTGCTGCCGGCATTTGACGCGTTCCCGAGCAGCAGCTTCCAGTCGTTCATCCACCGAGAAGTCGCTGACATTGTATCCGAATGGAAGGTCGAGTCGTTCGTCGCGCTCGCTCGCCACTGCGTTCGTCAGGGCCTTCGCGGCAACTTCGCTGGCTCTTCGAATGCCGCGGAAATCGCACCGGAAATTCAGCTGACGCGGTCTGTTCTGCACTTGAGCAAGATCATCGGCACTGACTCCGCGTTCCATCAGCAAGTGTTCCGCGATCTGGTGGAGCATTTGTTCCCGTTCCAGCTGTGGCGTGGTCATGGATCCTTCAAGCCTGCGTCGCCGCTTAAGCGACCTGATCATGGATACGACGATGAAGACGACGAAGGCGACGAAGACGGCGACTACACCATGGACGATGCGTCAGCGTCAGCGTCAGCTGCGGCAACGGGGACGGGGGAGTACTACGCTGGTCGCCGCGCGTTCTTCTCCGGAAACGAGATGTGCTTTGCGTTCGACCAAGTAGCGTCGCGAACGGTGGACGCCATGAGCAACCAGGCTCTCCGCGTGGTGCTCCTGCTTTCGTACCTCGTTGACTCCCGCCCGGCGTTTATCGATTCCGCGGTACTCCGGCGCATTCTCCAAGTTCATCTGCCAAAGGCCATCACTATCTACCAGCGCTGGGAGTTGAGTCGGTGGATCGCGAGCCAGAACATCATGCATGCGACAGAGCTCGACGCGGCCGCGACCAAGTCGGCTGCTACGCTGCTGCCGCCGTTGCTGCAACTCTTCCTTCGCGACGTCAACGCGCGCCTTAGCCGCTCGAGCGCGTTCAAGCGCTCACTGTCGGTGTTGGAGGTTGCGCTGGTGGACAATCGCGTGCAAAGCGAGCAAGCGCACAGCGTCCTCGCCACGTTCACACGCGACATCCTCCAGTACGTCTCCCAGCCAAACGAGTCGCTGGTGCGGTTCCTGCAGAAGCGCAAGCAGTTCAAGCTGCTGCGTGCCATGTTCTGCTGTAACCTGACTGACATCAGTCTCCACGGCAGTGGTGGTGGTGTGAAGCACGAGACTGGCTACTCCGGAGATGCGGGCGATCGAATGCTTCACCAATACATTCGCTCGATCGGCGAGTGCCTCGCGTGCGAAGGTCAGGTGGCTGCGCGTCAGGAGGACAAGAACCATGCGTACTGGTGCTTCCAGCAGGCGATCCGGTGCTTCAACATTTGCCTGTCGTCATTCTTCGTCGACAAGGATGAGTACGCCAGTCTTCGGGACAATGACGAGTCCTCGCGGCGGGCGGCAGAGCGGTTCGTGTACGAAGCTGTCGGTGTGCTCAAACAGACGATTCCACGCGGGTTCTACGAGCAAATGATCGGGTTCCTCTGGACGGTCGCGACCCAGGCGTTCAATCGCGCGGTGGAGTCGGATGCGGCGCTTCAGTCGTTCGTGTGGGTCAACCTGTTCAAGTACTCGGTCGAGGAGCAGCTCTTCCGCGACGCCCATCTCGCTCTCATGCACATTATGGATCTCGCGGCGACGGCGTCTGCGTCTGCGTCTGTATCGTCGCCGCTGAACTCGCCTTCTGCGTCGGGCATGACGAACGGACTGACTGGTGACGAAGCCAACGACGAGATGAACACGGCGGGAGAGTGCGCGAACTACTTGGTCAAGGAGCTATGTCGCTACGGACGCCTGGACCTCGTGTGCGATCTGCAGTGGGGCGCCGTGGAGATGGACGTCGAGAAGCAGCTTCAGTGGCAGGCCGCCAACGCCAACGTCATCGCCCATGGCGGTGGTGCGCTCGGGTTCAGCGGGTTTGGCGCAACTGCCGGCAGCGAGGGTGCTCGCCTCGACCAAAGTGTGCTGCTGCACTACAACTTGCTGTTCGCGTTCTACTCGCGGCGGCAGCAGCCCGCGAACGCGGCCGCAGCGATGTATTCGCTTGCGCTGCGGCTTCGGCTTGCCCAGGCAAGCTCACCTGCGGTCGTGTCGGATGCTTTGAAGGCCCAGCGCGATGCGCTGAATGCGGCATTCATGGCGCTGCAGTCGCTGCCTGCGCAGAACCGATGGATCGTGCGCAAGCTACACACGGAGGAGCTTATCCGCTCGACTGCGGTGCTTGAGAGCGCCAAGGAGTCGGCGGCTTCCAACTCGGCGGCGCTGCATCTCGTCTCGCTCGAGGATGTGCAGCGCGAGATCGCGGTGCTGGACGGCAAGCTGCGGCTCTTGCGCGTGTTCGGACTGGAGGAGAGCGCGCTGCTTAGCAGCATGAGCGCGGACGAAGTCGTCGCGCTCCTGGTCGACGCTGCTATCCAAGCCTGCACTTCTGGCGACGGCAACAAGCGCGACGAGCGATCTGCTTCTGTCAACCGTGGCCTCGTCCGGGGAAGTGGGTCGGCCACAAGCAAGACGGTGTCGGAGAAGCGGCAAGCCGCGACTACTGCGCTGGAGCTCGCGCTCGACATTGCGCGAAAGTGCGTAGCGGGGGACAGCGAGCCGACGAGCGCGCGCTTCGCCAACATGACCAAGTCGCTTGCTCGCTATTGTGTCGCGAACCAGTACGGCGGCGCCGGCGTCTCGAGCGAGAGCTGCGCGCTTTGCTGGGACTCACTCGCGCTGTACCTGCGCGCGGCCGGGTCGCTGGAGCAGTACGAGATCGCGGCCGAGACGATCCTCACGTGGGACGCTACGAGTCAGAAGCCTGTGCTGCCGCGCTGGCTGTACGAGGCTCTGTCGCACCCGGTGCGCGGTAACCCGAGCAAGCTGCTGTCGCTATACCTCAAGCACGGACTGCTGCTGGATGCGCTCGCGCTCGCCGAGGAGAGCGTGTCGGCCTCGTCGGAGCTGCTGATGCAGGACGGCGAGGTGGGCTTCCAGAAGCGCGCGATGGATGCTGCATCCAGGTCGACGGCGTTGCCGTGGGTCTCGTACCACCTGCTAGACGCGGTGCTGGACGCGTCGCGGTACGCGCTCGAGAGCGGAGGCGCGAGGGATCCCGAGACCGCGGCTCTTGTACGCGACCACGAGCGACGACTGCGCGACAGCTTGTCCAAGTACTTCCGCTTGGTCGCGGCGCTAGAGCAGGCGCGCGCAGCCGCCGCGTTGGCGCAGGACGGCGCACTGCTGCTGTAGCGTGTCTGGGTGTCCAACGGAGCGAGCACCGGCCCCATTTTGTCTTCCGACAGCCAGCCTCTTCACGTGCTAAAGTGGTCAATCACCAGAGGAGGCAGAGCCTTGGAGGGCCTGGGATTCCCGTGAGCGTGATGGCTTTGCCATGAGCGAGTGCTTTGCGCTATTGACGAGTGCACAGGAACTGGTGGTGATGGTGTATTGCTTGCTATACGACTACGACGACGACACGGAAGCGAACATGAAGAGTGTGCGACCACATGCATCGAATGAAGAAGAAGGACGGACGGATCGGGGGAAACTCAGCTTTCCGAGTCGAATCAAATGACACGGCGACACACGCCGCGCCTCATACGAACGAGACCTAAAAAGGTAAATCATCGTTTCCCTCCTCGTGCAGGGCGGACAGCGGCAGACGCCGAGTCGCAGGGACACGCAAATGCAACAGCCAATGGAGCACTAAGGTAAGCAGTGGCCAGAGAGGACAGCAACCCTGGAGCGGCGCAGGAACTCGAGCGCAGGGCTTCACAGGTCGCGGCGAATGGCGAAGTGCCGACTGCCGGGCGGGCGGCGGACTCGAGGACGTTGTGAGCCGTTGGTTGGCTCTGTGTCGCTGCGTGATTTTGGCCAATCAGAATAATTCTGGTATTGTTTTGTCCAATCATGTATCAATCGGTATAAAACTTCTGAACAATTAGAATAAGATGTGAATGTTTTCAAGGAATTACAAAAAAGCACGTGATACGGCAGTCGCCGATACAGTTGGGAGTGCGCCGCCGCGAAACGAGAGCGAGAAGGCCTAGTCGTCCTTGCGCTGGGCGTGCAGGAGCTGCTTCTTCAGGGAGTGGAAGCGCCAGAGCATCCTGCCAAGCGCCAATGGAACGCGCGCATTGTCAGCAAGATGGTCGCCAAGCAACCTATCCGAGCAGAGCGCGAGACGCACCAGTAGATGGTGAAGGTCAGCGCACTGATCCACCAGTTGCGCTCCATGCGCCACCGCGTCGCCTTTTTCTGAGGGTACAACAGGTTTTTATGCGCAGAGTGTGGGTGAGTGGGTGCTCTTGCTAGCCTGCATCCATAGCGTACAGTATCGCTGGCAGCCAACGCACCTGCAGGTCGGCCTGGAAGTGCACCTCTGTGTGGATCTGCTCCTGGAACGCGTAGCGCTTCTGGAGGTCGTACGTTTGCGCTGTAATGGCATTGTTGCGACGCGGAAAGGTGCGAAGAGAAGCGTGAGCGAGCCAAGAACGCCATCCCCGCAGCAACTGCGTGCGCAACGTACCGACGAGCACGACGAACGAGATGAACGTGATGATGGAGAAGATGCGCAGCGTGCCGATGCGGATGCTGAACAGTAGGTCGCCGAACTTGACCACGCCCTGGTTCAGCACCAGGCCTGGGAACGGGATCGTCAGCAGCAGCAGCCTGCTCCGACCCACACGGCACCGTCAGCGCCACACACACACAACGAACGGTCGCATGAGGTTCGCCGCGAAGGCTCAAGACGTACAGCACGACGGCCGGGGGCAGAAGCCCGTATGTCATCGAGGACCAGATCGACGCCATGGACATGGGCGGGGGAGGAGCGGAACGGGGCTGGACTGGGTTTGCGGCGAGGGGGAGCGGTCGAGGCGAGGTGTCGTCGCTTACTTGCTTCGACGCCGAGAAAAACGAGGAATGAGCGATCCAAAAAATGTTGATTAACGTTCGTAACTGTTATGGTTCTCGAGCATGCCTAAAAATCAGAAAAAAACAGACTGATGGTTTGAAACGGATTTTTACCAGCATTCCTGATCAAAGATAGCTACACTTGAGCCAGGATTTTCGAGCGTAACTCGCGTGCTGACGTGTCAATCGTGCACAGCGTGCAGGCCAAACGCCACAAGAAATTGCAGCAGCTTGGAGAGTGAGTGAGGCGCTATGGGGACGGCGCGGCGTGTTCGTCGTGCGCAATGTGCCTTCTTGCACTCGAAGTTATAAATCCATTTCTAGGTGAGGACGCGTCGTAAAGCAAGACTCCAAAGATGTGGCCATTGTTGTCCCGTGCGTGGTGCGGCAGGTGCATTCGATGGTAAGTCCGCTACAGAAATACACATTGGAGGACGCCCAAACACACTAGCGGCAAGTAATCCAAGCCAACCAACAGTGTTTATCCTCGAAGTGTACATCAAATGTTCAACCTTCAAGGTGAGGGCTCAGTCGCCTCACTTCCTGGCCCTCCAGAAACAACACGCAACAAAACTTGGAGAGAGAGACCG
>JAADXX010000950.1:0-10176 GCA_023338025.1 Phytopythium oedochilum
CGTAAAACGGGGTTTAATTCGTGGTAACATACTCCTAATTGCGAACTATCACATATTTATATATAGTAAAACAGGGTTCGCCCCAAGACTCCGTGACATTATTCAGGATTTTTGCAAAAAATGGACAAAATGACCGGTTTCCACAATGCGTTTTTCAGATATCCTCACTTCGTCCGGATAAAAGCTACACCCATTTTTCGCGAGATATATCAGATCATTTAAGGTAAGAGTTAGGTATGACCTTAAATGCACTGTATTTGTCTGAATTTCTTGTTAAAAAGAGGATGGGGCTAGGATGAAAATAAATGCACTGATATTGTATATATTTTCTCTTGAAATTTGTATTTAGAAATAATTGAGAAAGAGTACCTATTTCTGAGGTTTTACATTAAGGAGGTTTTATTATATTTAGCAGTGCATTTCTTCGTTTTGCTACTGATATTTGTGAAATCAGCGTAAGGTACTACTGATTTGTGGGAATTGTATGTATAATTTATATTCGGATATATACTGAGGCCTTGGAACAGCAATGGAACAGCACGTCACGGCGACCGAGCCGACGCGAGCGCGCGGTTGCCGCACGCGTGCCAGCAAATCCAGAATCCAGCTCAAATAGTGCTGTCTCCATCATCCGCGAACGCCTGCTTCACAGGCTCGACTTGTACTTGTCCTCGTACGCCGCGTTGATGTTCACCACTCATCTAGAGGGTATTTCGGGTCGTAGAAAGCCTAATGAACCAAATACACCGTACCTTGAAGAAGATGTTCACCAGGTGTTGAGCCGGACTCGACATCAAGACGCTCACAAACGTGTTCCCCACTTGCTCTCGCCGTCCTTGTACACAATCTCCACATCGGCCTCCGCCTCCGCAGACGTGTGGACCGACAGGTCACCACGCAGGAAACTGCCCGGCACTTGCGTGAGATCTTCACCGTACAGCTCCGAGTACGCCTTCTTCAACAGACTGGTCTCCGCGTTTGAGCGGCCAAGGATCATCTGCATACCCCACGAGCACAACCAAACGTCAGAACATGCCACCCGTCACCCACGCAACACCACTCACCCTTATCACGACAGTCGAAATGGCACGAGCGACGCAGGTACCAACAAACGCAAGCGCAAACGCAACGGACCGAGTACCACTGCGCAGACGCCGGCCCCTTCGTCACATTGCGCAGGATCTCTGTCTCCACTTGGACAACCGGACGCACCATCAGTTGCAGCAACGGCGAGTATTCGCTGCTGCTCGCGCTGTTCAATCTCGAGCTTGCCAGCACCTTCGTCAGACTCTGCTTGTGCAGATTCGTGTAGCAGACGGATTAGCGGACGGCTCTCTTCCGCCGTGTAGCGCATGAACAGCGCTGTCAATGCCTCCTCGTTGACCGTCTTGCCAGACACGTACTGCACCACTTCCTCCACCGCCGAGTCGATCTCTGCAGAGAACCTCAAGCTCTCACCGCTGTAGTAAGCCCGAGCGGACTGCGAATAAGCCACCGAAAGAGCATGCGCGACCGAGAGGGTCGTTGAAGTGGGCCGACCCGACCAATGCGCTTCTCCAGGTGGCAGCCTAGTCACTGTCGAACGCCGACACGGTGGAGGCCCAGTGCGCCAAGAACCGCGAGTGCATTCGGCGTGCACGACAGCGCCACCGCAAGGATTATCTGAGCAGCTGAAGAAGTCTGTTGCAACACTGGAGAAGCAGTACACGCAGCTGTCCATGAACAACGCGCAGGCTCCGGAAGACGCCGCATGCGTTTCGACATCCACGAGGAGAAGTGTCCCAGACACGGCTTGGGACCAACGACAGCGGAGGTATCTGGTGGCGTTAACACTCTCCAGGCGCCTTGGAGCCGAGAACCTGTATCTGAAGGCCGGGCTGCACCGTCACTCGTTCTGGAAATAGCACATGCACTGCGCTTTGGATTCGACACTCGACTCGTTTGCAAGTTTAGATCATCCGATGCGGACCTTTGCGTCATCGGTGTCCCCATCGTCGAGTTTGTCAATGTCGAAGGAGCCACGAGTGAGACACCTGGACATCGAAGACGCCGTCCAGAAAATTTGGATGAACACATGCAGACCAACTCGTTTCGGCAAGTCCTGGCGGAGCTGCGACGCATCGAGGTGCTGCAGCGAGTCATATCTCAACACCTACATCCTCGGGCGCGACATCAGGCCTTTCGACGGCAACACCGTCTTCCGCTCAGTGTTCATGGGTCTTGCTATCGTCCAGGCGACAGTGATGAACGCCCGCCAGACCTGCGTGACGGCAAGGCAAATAAGTCCGTGTGGTCGAATGGATGGACGCTTCGCTCGCATGCTGGCGATGCTCTGGATTTTCCTCGATTTCTTGTTAAAAAGAAGATGGGGTCAAAATAAATGCACTGACATTGGATATATTTTCACTTGAAATGTGTATTTAGAAATAATTACGAAAGAGTACCTCTTTCTGAGGTTTTACTCAAAAGGAGGTTTTATTATATTTCGCGGTCGATGTTCCCCAGCTTTGAGGTGGGCCACATTAGATTGAACTTCAACGATGGTGCTTGTGTGAAGTGATTTGAGAAGGAACCAAAACGGGAACCGAAGCGAGAACGCGGCGAGCGATGCAGGCGGCGGCGCGCGCAGCGGCCAGGAAGAAGTGGTGCGCGGGTAGCTTGCGCGTGACTGTCGCCGCGCCTGTCTGTGACGCTGCGGTCGTCTGTGCCTCTCCAGGGACGTGGTCGTAGTCGGGGGCGGCCACAATGGACTCGTGGCCGCGGCGTATCTTGCCAAGGTGCGGCACCTCGCCACACACTCGCCGGTCGGCATGGGAAGACTGGAACTGGACGCACGTGTATGTGTCTGTCGACGCTCGGCCGGGACAGGCTGGGAAGAAGGTGTGCGTTCTCGAGAAGCGCCACCTCGTGGGCGGCGCGGCCGTGACGGAGGAGATCATTCCCGGGTTCAAGTTCTCGCGCGCGTCCTACGTCTTCTCGCTCTTCCGCCCGCAGATCATCAAGGACCTGGATCTCTATCGGCATGGTCTGGAAGGTGGGTGTGCGCGTCTGGCTGCGTGTGAGTGGGCCGAACTATTAACGGAGGTCTTCGCGCAGTCTACCCGAGGAACCCGTCCTCGTTCACACCGATGTTGGACGGCCGGAGTCTCGTCCTTGGCTCCGACATGATGGAATCCCAGCGTAGCATCGGTACAGAGGCTGTATTTTGGTGAGCAGTGATTCGCCAGGTGACTAATGCCGGATTCCCGCGGCTCTTCGGGTGGTCAGCCCAGTTCTCGAAGGCCGATGCTGAAGCGTACCCAGCATACAACGCCATGCTCGAAGTGAGTCCCATCGCATAGCTTGTATTTGCACGTTGTGGTCTGACGTTGTTGACCTTTGGTAGAAAATGGTGGATTTCTTCGGGCCGATGATTGACGAGGTGAGACGTGTAACTTGGTGAATCTATTACGCAGATTCGAAGCTCATTATATGTATCGTAACGCATGCAGCTCCCCCCGGACGTGCGCGTCTTCTTCAGTGAGAAAACCCCGATCAGGTTAGATGCCTTTATTCAAAGGTTGATAGCTGCTGCTGCTAACGCACGCAATGCCGATGCAGCCGGCGTGTTGACGCTATTCAGTCGATGATGCGGCTCGGATATCGCTCCGGCAAACTTGGAAAGGAGCTGACTACGTTCCTGGAGTTCATGACGGCGCCTGCCTCCAAGATCCTGGACAGATGGTTCGATTCCGACATATTGAAAGCTACGCTTGCAACGGACGCCATCATTGGAGCCAAGGTGCGATCTCGTCTGCGTCTAAAGGTTTGCGTTTACTACTCCTTCACTTTTGGCTGCATTTTGGTTGCGCAGGTGTCTCCATCAACTCCAGGATCGGCATACATACTGTTCCATCACGTCATGGGAGAGGTGAACGGCGTGAAGGGCGTGTGGGGGCACGTCAAGGGCGGGATGGGGTCTGTCTCACAAGCTGTATCACGGGCTGCAGTGGAGGCAGGGGCGGAAATTGTCACCAATGCGTCTGTGGCGGCGATCAATGTCCACAACGGACGCGTTTGCGGGGTTACGCTTGATGGCGGTGCCACCATCGATGCGAGCCACGTGGTGTCGAATGCCGATCCGATGCTGACGATGCTGGACCTGATCGGCGAGCAAGAACTTCCTGAACGAGTTGTCACTCATTTCAGGAAGAACTGGAATTGCGAATCAGCGTCCACAAAGGTTTGATTAGCGCTCGGCCGGTTTTATAGCGTGTTGTTGACTGCGTGGTATGCTTTCGTGACTGCATTCAGATCAACGTGGCTCTGGATCGACTGCCAAACTTCACGTGCTTACCCAACGTCGACGACTCGCCGATGCCGCACCATCGCTGCACGACGCATTTCGAAGACTCGGTTGGACAGGTTCAAATGGCGGCACTGTCGGCGTTTATCTCTGTCGGCATGCTAACTAGTCTCGCCACGGTGGTTTGCAGATTGAAGACGCTTTCCTGGATGTTCAGCGCGGCTTCGCATCGAGACGGCCGGTGATTGAGCTGAACATTCCAACTTCGCTCGACAAGACAATCGCTCCGCCAGGTACGAGCTTAGACAGGAAGGTGCCACAGCGCTCCAGAGGTCTGAACAGAAGTGATGCAGGCAAACACGTCGCCTTGCTGTTCGTGCAGTATACGCCGTACGAACCAAAGGTGAGTCCTTACGAATTGAAGCAAGCAAGGTGCTACTGTCAGACAGGTTTCTAAGTCCAGCTCGATCCTTTCCAGGACGGGAGCTGGTACACACCCGGCAAAAAGGAGAAGTTCGCGGACCAAGTGTTTTCCGTGATTGAGCAGTACGCTCCCGGGTTCAAGAGCACCATAATCGGCTACGACATGCTGACGGTGAGCTCGTTGATACTCGTTGTCCGTCCCCTCCGGGATTGCCATGCTCTGATACTCGACTCCCCGCGTGCACGTAAATTTCACAGCCCCCGGATCTCGAGCGCATCTTTTCGCTTCCTCGAGGAAACATCTTCCACGGAGCCATGGGTTTGGATCAGGTGTGTTGTCGCGGAAATGGTTTCGAGCAGCGTATCGCTGTTTATCTCACCTGTCGCTCACAATGATGCTCGTTAGCTTTTTTGGATGCGGCCGATTCCCGGCTACTCGGACTACCGCGCGCCGATCGCCGGCTTGTACTTGGCCTCAGCGGGAAACCACCCGGGCGGCGGCGTCATGGGTGCGAGCGGCCGCAACGCGGCCGCAGTTTGCTTGAAAGACATGAGATTCGCGCAGTGAAGGCGAGGCAGCTCCTTCTATGCATATGCAGCCCGGCGCTCGAGAACGGAACGCGGCAGCGTACTGGAGAACGTTCGCGTGCGACTCAACGAACACGACCGATTGGGAACTTTAAATTAGGTAACCGGCGTGCCTCAAGTCGCGGACGGCGTTGAAGGTCGGAAGGAGAAAGACAATGCACAGGCGAGCAGGCAGAATATACAGGGCGAGAAAGCAGACGAGCAGACGGCTCGGCGCGACTTGAGACTAAAAGTACACAGCCAGAATGGGATGGGGCCGAGCGGGAGTTGGCAGAGGGGCCACCGTCTACGCCTCGCCTGCGAGCGTCTGCATCTGAATGCTGCGCCGGCCGGTGAAGGCGGCCTCGAGCATCTCGTCCTCGTCCACGAGGAACGAGTTGGTCGTGTCGCTCACGTAGCTGAACTTGCCGAACGAGTCGTAGTCGGCCTCCGACCGGCGGCGCGAGCGCGAGCGCGGGCTCTTCCACGGGAAGATGAGGCTGAAGATGCTCCCCGTGGACGCCGTCTTGGACGCGAGGTACTTGTCAAAGTTGATGTCGGGGCTCTTGGCGCGCTCCTCCTCGAGCGACATGGGCGCCGGGATCCACGGCGGCGTGATCTTCTTGCGCAGCACCAGGTCCCACCGCACGTCGCGGAAGTACGGGTGCGTGAGGATGTCGCTCGTCTGGCGCGCGCCGAGCCGCCGGTTCGGGTCCTTCTCGAGCAGCCCGAGGATGAGGCTCTTGGCCTCGCTCGGCAGGTTGCACTTGGACGGGAACTTGACCGGGTCCTTCTCAATGAGCTTGTACAGCACCGACACATTGAGGTGGTGGAACGGACGCTTCGCAAGCAGCATCTCGTAGATGAGGATACCCAGACACCACCAGTCGACCGCCTTGCCGTAGTCGCGCGAGCGCTTGGGCTTCAGCAGCTCGGGCGCGGTGTACGCCGGCGACCCGGCCATTGTCCGCGCGCCACTCATCTGGTGCACGTTGGTCTTGGACAGGCCAAAGTCCACGAGAGCGATGTTGCCGTCCTCGTCGATCATGAGGTTGTCCGGCTTGAGGTCGCGGTAGACGATGTCGCACGCATGGAGGTGCGAGAGCGCGAGCACAATCTGCGCCGCGTAAAACTTGACGCGCGCGTAGTCGAGCGGGATTTTGACGCGGTGCTCCTTGTTGTGCGAGAAGCGGTTCATATGCGTGTAGAGCGAGCCACCTGGGTAGTACTCCATGCCCAAAAAGACGCGCGACTGGCTCTGGAAAGAGAAACGCAGCGGCGCGATGAACGGGTGGTGCACGTCGCGCAGGATGCGCATCTCCGTCTTGGTGCGCAGCTTGTCGTAGTTGGACATGGAGGCCTTCTCGAGGATCTTGACGGCGAAGATCTCGCCCGTGTTCTTGCGCTCGGCGAGCACGACCGTGCCGAACGTGCCCTTGCCCAACACGCGGTTCACGTGGAAGTGCTGAATGGACAGCGACAGCACGCGCTTGGTCGTCGACGCCTGCGTGAACGCGCGCTCGGCCTTGGCGAGCTTGCGGTCGGCGTCCGACATCTGGAACGCCATGAGGTCTACCTCGATCTGCATCTGCAATCCCAAGACGCGTCCGCCGGGACTCACGTGCACCTCGTCCCGCGTCGTGAAGGCGAACTCACGCTGCAGCGCGCGGTTCCAGATCTTGCCGGTCGCCAGCACCTGCATCACGTTCGGCTGCTTGGTCGACATGTAGCGCGAGACACTGAACTTGCGGAACGTCACGAAGCGCGAGAAGCCCAGCACCACGTCCACGAGGCCCTCGCGGCCGTAGAACACGGACGACGGGAAGAACTCGCACGGGTACCGCACCGTCAGCGTCAGCTCGCTCGAGCAGATGGGGAAGAGCGCGATGAGGTTGCCAGCCGAGTCCTCTGACCCGCCGGTCTGCTCGACAAACTGCGTCGTCCACAACGAGTAGAACTGCTTGACTGTTGCCAGGTTACGCGACTTCCAGTCGCTCCCGGAGCGAACGGTCTGCGCCAGCAGGCTGCTCGTAGTTGCCATGGCGATCGGCGCAGAGTTGCCGACGCTGTAGGTGCTTGACCCCGGCACAAAGGGGAGGCTGGCACGTCCGGCGTTCGCGTTGCTGTTGCCGCTCGAGCTCGTGATGCCAAAGCCGCTGCTACTGCCGCCCATTGTGACATCCGAATCACGGCAGGGCAGCGCGTTGAAGCTGGCAGACGACGCCGACGGCTTGTGGCCGCTGGCGTTGATGACGGCTTGCTGGATCATCTTGATCCAGATCTCGCACTCGATGCTCGAGCGCGTGTACATGGCGAAGGCCTTGTTAATGGTCGTGGTGATAAGCACACCATTGGCGCGGTGCGGGTCGCGCGAGACGCCCGTGACAGTGACGCGTCCGCGGAACTTCTCCGTGTCGGCGATCGCCACGTCCTTGGACACGTAGTCTGTTCATTTGAAGGCGCCATCTCATTCGTTAGTCGACAAAGTACCAGCGAGCTCGCAAGTACAGACACGGACGAGCACGCACAGGAAAAGGTGGTGCCCGAGAGCACGGCGTAGCGGTACCGCCAGGAGCGCACGACGTGTCCCTGCTTCCAGATGTAGCCCTCCCAGTCGGTCTCGAACATGTCCTCGAAGGTGGCGTTGACGTCCGGCGACACACTCAGGCGGCGCACCACCGCCGCGGCCGACGCGGCCGCCGCCGCCGCCGCGTTGCTCGCGTTGGTCGTGCTGTTGCTGCTGCGCTCGACGATGGAGGCGTAGCTGGCCGACACGTCCGACAACTGGTCGTCGCCGCCGCTCTCGCGGCCGTAGACCGTCTGGCTCGGCCGCATGACGTACGACGAGGCGCGCGCCTCGTACTTGCCGCGCGACATGTACCCCGCGCGCTCGCGGAGGCTCATGGCCTCGGCGTCCTCGGGAGAAAAGAGCGTCACGCGCTGCCGCTCCATCGACGCGGCCAAAGGGAGCTCGCTAGCCAGCACGGCCTCGCTGTCGTCCCCTCGACGCACCTACCCTCGCCCGCTCTGTGCTGCGCGGACGCGAAAGATAGTCGCTCGCAGTCTCTTCCCCGGCTGCCGACGGCCGCAAACAAGCCGTCGTTCCGTGGCGACCTGCGTCCGTCGTCGAAGGGGGCGGCGATGCTCGGAGCTGCCGGCGCCAAAGTCGTAATAAGACGGTGCCTCTCCCCGGGATTGAGAGCCACCGTGGTGGCTTCCAGCTGCGCGGAATACGGCGACTGGGGGAAGGGGGAGAGGAAAATTAGAGCACCTTACAAACGCCAAGAGAAACACCGCGCGGACCGGTTTTTCGATCGTCAATAGTGAAGCCAAGAGAAAGCCGCGCCTCTCCCACCCAATCCGCCAGCCCTAACCGCGAATAACGACCTGGGCCGCCTGTCGACTTGGGAACTGTATGGTCGGTCAACCGTACGGTTGTTGCAGACTCGATAAAACGATACCGAATTGCCAAGGTATGCTCGAAGAGAGGATAAATAGACCTTGCGACAAAACGCGAGGGGGCAACAAGCATACCATACAACGTCCAAGTGAACAGAGCGAGCGTATCCGAACGCGGATGCAGTAAATGTACCGGTACTGAGATGGTTTTGATCAAGGGGTAGGGATTTAATATCACTATACGCAAAGCCGGATAAATTACACATCCACCGGATAAATTGAACATATCTGACTGTATCGCAGCGGTCCTTCTGGCACCTCCGCGACCTTGCATCCCAGCTCGACATTGAATTGGGACGGCGTCCTGATGCATCGAGAGAGAGAGAGAGAGAGACCCGCGCGGTGAGCTTGTTTTTCGCCAAGTTCGACGGCAGTTCGCCGGCGCGCTGCTCGCCCCCGCGAGCCGGCACCACCCCGTTCAGCCTTTGGAGACGTCACTCGTCGTCATCGCCAATGCGCGACGGGCGGTATCAGCGCTCCAACCCCGCTCTTGCTGTCTAGTAGCTACCCAGCCGCGGCTTGATCGATAGCA
This sequence comes from Phytopythium oedochilum, assembly GCA_023338025.1. Lineage (NCBI taxonomy): Eukaryota > Oomycota > Peronosporomycetes > Pythiales > Pythiaceae > Phytopythium > Phytopythium oedochilum. The sequence continues at coordinate 9,267 of JAADXX010000950.1, forward strand.
GTCGACGGATCGACTGGGGCTTCTCAGACAATCCTCTCCGCATAAATTGGTGGGATGTCGCGACTGCAGTGCTGTTCGAACTGGCTGCGCTTGTTCACTTTCGCCGTTTCCGCCGGCTTCAGTTCCCAGTGTCCGCGTATGCCGATGCCCATGCTGACGCGCGACTCGGGCATGTCGAGCTCGACGATCACGTCGTTCGATCAACGTCGGCTAGGCTCGGATGCCAGCTTGCCACTGGCGTCCATTGCGCGAGATTGACCCGTAGTGGCTCAGAAACACCGACAAAATGAGGTGCGATGCTCACCAAACGGATCGATATCTCAGGGTGCCTTCACTCACTTGGATGCCTGATGCGGGAAGAGCGCCATCAGCCGGCTCATGCCCGCCTCGAGCTCGCCCATGCGCTCGTGCATCCGGCACCCCCACCGGTCCACACGCTCCGACAGCTGCTGCAGCTGCTCGTATTCGAGCCGCGCGGCGTCCCGATCGCTCAACGGCCGATCCAGTGTCCGCAACGGAATCCGGTCGTCGTACTTGACGTGGGAGGCTTCTTGCGGGGGCCAATCCGCAGTCGGCCCGCGATGCGCGGAGTCATTGTCGCCCGCCTCGGCGACCGTGGGCAACACATCAACGACTTCGGCGGTTTTACCAAGCTCTTCCTCGGCCAGCTCGGCCTCTAGCTCTTTGAGCAGCTCAAACTCGCTCTCTGGTAGCAACAACTCATCGCCATGCATAGACAACCGCGAGTACATGGACTGCAGCGCGCGGATTTTGACGCGCAGCTTGTCCATGTTGCGGTACGTCTGCGCCGCCTTCTTCATCTTCATGTCGGCCAGCGCCGTCATCTTGTCGATCTGCTCCTTGTCGCCGCCGTGTGTCCACATCTCACTCACACGCTTGACGATGAGCC
>JAADXX010000951.1:0-10164 GCA_023338025.1 Phytopythium oedochilum
CGGCAGGGCGAGCACTCCCCGCTGGACGAGGATGAAGACGTGGACGAGTGGGGGCTGTACGCGATCGAGCCGCTCGCACAGCCCGCCGGTCTGCGTGAAGAGGACCTGGAGGCGCTGAAGCTCTTCTGGGAGAGGAAGGATTTGAAATCCTGAGTTATTACACCGAGGATTCACTGATGGACGAGCGCTCATTACTCACGTTCGGTGCGTGATAGAGACAATTTTTCCTGCGTGGCCATGTTGGTGTTGTCAATTGGTGCGGGCGGACATAAGTGGACTCCATGGAGATGATGTGTTCGACGGTGAATTAAACCTTCGGTTTTCAATGGATTTGTATTATTTGTATAAATGTTGAAATATTCACTATTAAATGAAAACGTTTGAATCTTTTACAAATGATATCATACCGTTAGATTATATACGAGACTAGTGTCGATCACCGGTTCAGGATGGCGTGAGCATGTGAGCTTCCCAACTCTCTGGACGCTTCAACTGGCCATCTGGCTGCGCGCCTATTCTACATGCTATCGTCAGCGCATCAGCGGCGCCGCGTTTTTCGCTGGATAATCCCTCTACGGGGTCCGTAGTACGGACACGTAGAGCGTTGCCTCGTGTTTGTGGGCTCTCGCGCATTTTCGCCGATGATGAGAGTGCATCAGCACTCGAGACTCCCAAGTCGAAAGTCGAGAGACACCATCAACGTATGATTCGGTCGAGATGTTCAAGATGCAAAAGGCGGACGCAGCTGGAGAAATTTGTTGCCCATCCATCGCCTGGGATCGCGTGAACTGGTTGGCGCGCAGCCGTCTTTGAACGTTTCGTCGCCTTGCCAGGAATCGACGCGGAGCGGCACATTCCGCCGGATAGCGCCGCTGCTTCAACTCTGCATCGAGCCTCAATTGACGCCGTAGTATTTGGCTACAACTGGACACCAGGGCACGAATCAATTCGCGTCGCTAAAATGTACCACAGCGTGGCGCGGAGTGTTAAAACGCATATGATACGCGCAGGCCATGCGCCATACATGAGGTCGGGCAGCAACGTCACGAGCGCTCCGGTGTGTTGTCGAAGTGCTGTAGTGAACCCACTGCCCAGTGTCGGGCTCGACGCCGATGCGCAATGCCGAACACCACCGCACGTTGAAGACGCGGAGCTGAGTACCGTAGAGTTCGCTTTTCGGTGCCAGCCCTTTGCGCGAGAAGAAGTGGCCCGCGTTGGCGGCAAATGCGGCGAAATTTTCGCGACAACGGGCGGCTCTGTGAGTGCTCCGGTGGATCTTTCGGGGCCGAATCGGGCGGTTCCGTTCGCGTCCGACACCCTCAGAGTGGCCGCGGCGATGTCTTCGCCGCATGTTCTGTGGTTGAAGATGTCGCCTCCCGTGCGTAAATGAGTTTGAAAGTGTATATACGCATAGTTGGTGGTATTTCGGCTGTCGCTCGACAAAAATGGCCTTCTATCACCCTATTACGGTCAAGTTTCCGCTGAACATTATCAACGTTTGGCCTTGTCGGTCTGCTCGCGCGTTCGTAGCCATACACCGGCTGGAGGAGGCCGCTCCAACTCTCCGCCTGCATTCTTCTCCGCGCGATTTGAGACTCTCACAGAGAGATTTCTATTGTACCGCAATCCTGAAGCCACGTGGATCCTAGCGGCAGCACGTACTGTCTCGCGTCGCACACGCCATCAGGCCCCCGCCCTTCGCTCGCCCGCCCGATGGCCGACAGAGAGCATCCACGCGCCAGTGCGCTCAGCTGGCGCCAACGCTTGATGATAATCAGGGAATTCTATTGTTTAGAAGGCCTGAAGTGCGGACGCCTAAGGCTGGAATAGCTGACGTCCTCGGTGCGAAAGAGTGTCCTGGCCTGGCGGTCAGCGCATCGCGAGTCGTGACTCTGCACTCTCTGTCAAGTAGAATTCAGGAGGGCGTCCTGCTGTCTGTATAGAGAGCGAAAGAGGCCGGGGGGAGATGGAATTTCCTCCCCACTACGTGCGGCCGGCCATTGACGCCAGCGCGAACACGACGCCCACCCGAACGGTTCGCGCGCGCTAATGACCATCACGCTGGATTGTATGAAACGTGGGACGCGCCGCGACGCGACTTGTTGACCGGTGGCGAGAACTCGCCAGCGTCCCGCTCCGTCGCTTCGGGCGAGCACTTTACAATTTGCCTCGCCCCGCAAATATGGACGCCCCGACCAGCCCGACGACCAACGACGGCCCGTTCATGCTGCCGGACCACCTGCGCTGCACGTACCGCAGCAAGGCGTGCCCCAACGAGCGCGCGCGCAAGCGCAACGGCACGGTGCACAAGCTCTGCCAGGACCACCGCGTCAAGGCCAACATCAACCAGCGCAACATGCAGAAGCGGCTGCGCGCGCGGAGGCAGCTCGAGCTCGCGGCCAGCGGCGCCGAGTTGATGCCGACGGCCGAGTCCGACGACGCGACCGACGCGCCGATGGCCATGGCGTCGTCGACTTCCTTCCAGGATATGCTGATGGACAGCGAGGACGACGACTGGGCCGCGTGTGACCTGGAGCCGCTGTGCACGCCCAGCGAGCTCATGCCCGAGGACATCGAGGTGCTCCAACTACTCTGGGACCAGCAGCAGGCCTTGAGCGCCGCCGCCATGGACACGGACGTGGACATGGACATGGACGTCGAGACAACAGAGGCGTCCTATGACTTCGAGCCGGCCTTCGCACCCTGCCATCCAGCCACCCCCAGCACGACACACCACTACGCGCACTGCGCGGTTTTTTGAGCGCGGCGCGCCTAGACTGCCCGCCTCCCTAACGTGGCCGCGTCGCGGCATCGTACACTAATCTATTCGAAAACCCAAGATTCGCTCATTTGCATCCACTTTGTTGCGTCCCTGGCGTCTCACATGCAGCTGGTCCGATCAGTCTGATCGGACCAGTGGAAGGTCTGCTCCCCACTGGGGATCATGCATTCGTCGTGCGCGCTGTGGCGTCGGGGTTCATTCGATATATTGAGCAGAATCGTGATAATCATTATATCATGTTATAATGATACTCCATCAAAGCAATTATAATAATAAAGTCTACTTCTGAATTGAATATATTTATAAATTGATAATATATTTGGCATGTACCCATTCGTCACTTACACCAACACGACCCGACGCTGTGTGCGATCTCGAGCTCTGTCGCTGGAATCCAGCCTGGATAGGCGTGGAGCGAGTCGTTCCTTGCGTGCCTTCTTTCATCTTCGAGGTGGCGGCCAATCAACGAGCACTTGGTTCTCGTGTGAGCAACGCGGAGACGACGACAGGGTCCCTTGGAACGAACTTGCTCCGCTCGCTTCAGGCTGTCCATGGACTCCCAGGGAGGCACAGGCAGCACCGTCAGCTTGTCGGTGGAGAACTTGCTGACAGTGGAGGGTGCTCTATTAAGGCCAGTAGATGCCGCTCCACCCAGGAAAATCGACGAATGGATAGAACTGGAGCAGCGCAGGTGAGGCGATTGGAATGCAGTTCTACATTGTCCGAGCCAAAGTCGACGAGTGGCACCGACTGTTGGCTCTGGGTGCGCTCCTTGGACTGGTTTCCTTCCACCCACCACCCGCCCAAACAAACGAACGCTCTTCCGCTTGTGTAGCCACTGGTGTCACGCCAGACGCCTTGGTGCCAAGTCCCTCCTATCTCTTGCTGGAAGCGAAGTGCGAGCTCGAGGAGTCATCGTCACGCCCGCGTCGACATCGCGCCGGTGTGCTGCTGGAGTGTCTTTCGGGCTGACACTGGGAGGTGAACTCTGAGTGTGTGAAGTTTGATGATAATCAAGGAGTCTATTGGAGTTAGGTAGCCGGTGTACGCCTCGTGTCTTGAGTTGCGAAGTCGTTCGCGGGACGCGTCATTATGCCGTGCTTCCAATCCGCAGGGGTTGTAGAGTCGTCCGCGGCCAGTAGCGGCCGACGAGGCCGTGTCAGCATGTGTCTGATGTACGCGCCGGTACGCGCCGGTACGCGCCGGTTGTGAGTGCAAGTTCAAGCGCGCAGGGGGCGTATCTTTGTGAGCCGGTGTTCGTGGACATCGAAGTGGGCTTTACGCTGTGTCCGTGGGACTAGTGTCCGGCTGTTTCAGGATTGCAGAACAAAATTTCATTTACGGAACATTTTCATACGCAAATCGTCAATAAAATGTAAGAGGTGTTGCAGTACTGTTGTCGACCAACGGGAAGTTGAAGCTGCTATTGTACAGGGTGGAGCCCAAAAGATCGGCTGCAAGCACGCGACGGCGCCCGGGGTGAGGGGCTTCTCTCCTTCGCCTCTCAGCCACACGAGCCTAGTCATGGAGATCGCCTTCCCGCCGAACCAATGCGTTGTCTTCCAGCTCACGTCTTTCGTGAACACCGTCGATTCAGACAGTTCCGCGCTTGGTTAATTTCTAGGAGGGTCGTCGAGGGAGAGCAATGGGCATCTTGTGAGTGGCCTATTGACTTCGTAGTACTATGAGCTCGCGCGCCTTCAAGACGGCGGTATTGGAGGTTTGGAACCATCGAGGCCGAGGCGCGTACTGTACGGTAGTGATTATCGTGGGGTGAACGCGACTGGTGGAAGGTCGCGGCGCTCTTCTGTCGCTGATGGCTGCCTTGGATCGGGTAGAATACAGTGCATGTGCAACTGTGACGATGCGTCGCATGGCACTGTTGACTGTTCAGCCGGTCCGCTCCACGTCATGCGCGCAGAGCCGTGGTAATAATGTTTGTTCGTCCGACTCCATTGTATGGAGATGGGGCGTCATGCGACTCTGTTGTCTTGCGCACCCTCTGCGCAGTATATTTTAGGTGACTTTGGATGTGTGCCGCGCACACAGCCTAACCAAGAGGGATACGCTTTGTATCCAAATTTTGCGTGGGCAGCCATCCCGATCGATCCGTACATCGCTTGGACGTGGCTCAACATGAGAAGGAGCCCGGTCAAGCCTGTCAGCTGTCGCGAAGCGACACAGCCACAAGCGTACTATATTGCAGAGATTCAAACGGTTCGTCCAAGAATGACTGTACGTCTGTCCCACATCAGCGACTAGCGGTTGATCGCAAGCGCACGGTCGGTCCGTCCCTGGACGGCAAGACTGTCGACGTGTCCGTTGCGAGGGTGGCGGGGAGGATGGGGTCGATTCACTCAGAAGTCATATCCGCCAGAACGGCGCGCTTCGCTGTAATAGTACGCGACCAACCGGCGCCAGCGTGCCAACTTTGCGATTCGTTGTTACCGCTGATCCATGTGCATCCCCGGCGTTGTCTCATTGCTCAATCCGCTCCGTCTTGCGCGCTTTGCCACAAGCTCCACATCTGCTTGCAGGCTCGCAACGAGCCGCCCGTTCGGCACCATGGCCCAGATTGGACACACGCCGTCCTCTTCCGCGGAGCTCGTCATTGTGCTGCCCAACATTCTGCGGTGCAAGTACAAGAATAGGTTCTGCAACAACCACCGGGCGACCAAGGACAACGGAGAGCTCCACTCGCTGTGCGAAGAGCACCGCTCCAAGGCGAATCAGAACCAGCAGCGGCTGCGCGACAACCAGCGTCGTCGCCAGGCGAGAATGCTCGGCCAATCTCAAGCAATCGACACTGCGGCGGTAGAGGAGGCCAAGGACCCGGTGATCGACGTTGAGATGGGGATCGAGCCGCTGCACCCGAGTGCGGACGAATCGTTATCATCGATCGACTGGCAAGAGCTGGCGGATCTTTGGACGGACGAAGAGGGGGTGGACTCGTCCGAGGAGCAGCAGAAGCACGGCGATTGAGCCTAGAGTAGGTGGTCGCCGGGGAACGGATGGAATGAAGTGCGTGCTTTCTTTGAATTCGATACTCAAGCCAGCGCGACGGACGGCGTGGCGCGCACCCCTCTTTGTATCTGGTTGGCGTTCACATACCATAGAGCTTGCGCTCCGCTCTTGCTTGACGATGGTTCCGTCAACACAAACGGTGCGACGGATGCAACATGGCGTCACGTCAAAGTCACGCTTCATAATTTCCAGCCGGGTACATTTACTTGTGGCGATATCGGATACCACTCGTCACAGCAACGTTCTTGATGCCGTTCGACCTGCGAGGTCAAGCCATGACCATCATTCGCTCGGTGTCCCTGCGTTGGAGTACCATTCTGTTGCTGTCACTCATGATATGTTGCTTCTTTCGCACTCGCGCGCAAAATAAAAAAAAGTTTTGAAAGCGCAAACCAACTGAGAAATGTGTGGGTTATGGGTTTCCCTTCCTGAAAGTGGCTGGAGTCGGGATTTTACAGCTGCTGACCTTGCTCGGGGACATGAAAAATGATGCCACTCGTGACAGACTCAATCACTAGCGGGTGTCTGCGTAACTTGCATTGAAGCACAATTGTGCCGGCGAGGGCTGCTGTCGACATTTCACGTATGATTGGGATTGGCATGTTGAGGGGGAGTGAAAAATGATGGCACGCCCCACCTTCGACAGCTTGCGAGGGCGAGGAAGCGTATTGTCAGGACGGAGACACCGAGAGTCCGACCGACTCTATTTCGATCAATATCAATCCCACATGCACACGTCTAGAAATGGGCAGCATGCTCACTACACATGGCAGTCGTGATATATCGTGTGGTCCGCCCCGGCACTTTGGTTCATGGCGCAGTTTCAGCGCCGCTCTATTTCACAAGCCACGCGATTTTTAGACTGAAATACCATCTAATATCAGTCAAAAGCACAAAATACAACTTCGCTTGGGTTGACTGCCGTTTCAAGCAGCGGGCTGAATTCTCTAACGCCCCTTGCCCGATGGATTGGGCCGTCGAGATCGGCTTCGGACTGCAGCTATTGCGACCGTGATATGGTTACTTCGTCATGACAAGCTCCGAGCTCCAATCACGCTGTGGCCAGTGCGAGGGTGCGAAAGCCCGTCCGCCCTGGTAAGTGGAGTCTGGCGAGACCGATCATTTCCACACTTGCCACTCGTCCTACAGCTCTCTGTCAACTAGCAGTGAGCTCTTTGCAACTCGTAACACCCTAGACTCCCTCAGACGCGCACCCAACCATGTCGACCCAAGTTCTTCCCGACGAGTTCCGCTGCTCATACCCGTACAAGTTCTGCAACAACCACCGTGCTGTCAAGAAGTCGGGCGAGCCGCACAAGCTGTGCCAGGAACACCGCGAGAAGGCCAACAAGCACCAGAAGGACCTGGCGGAGCGTCGGCGCGACATCAAAGCTCGTCTTAGTCGGATCGGACAAGCCCCCGCTTCGACCCGGAGCCTCGACAAGCGACTCTCGTTCCAGGATATCTCGGACCTGCTGGATGACGACACGTTTCTGAGCGTCAATTGCACTGAAGCCGACCTGCTGGCAATCGAGATGCTGCTGTCGGACTCGGACTCGGATTAGGTGGGAACATGGAGGTATTTGAGCAAGTGGTGTACATGGATACAAGGAAGACGAAGGTAGGAGTCAGAGGGCGGGTCGCCTCTCGGATGCACACCAGCGAAACACAATAAAATGCATTTACAGACGAATTTCGTACGGCTCGCGCGTTGCCATGCTAGCCTCTTCGAGTCTAGTGGTGCCCTTGCGAGCTGGCATGACCTCGATCGCAGTGGACGAAGAATTCGGTATGATGGCATCGACGTCCGCGAAGGATGGAGCCCGGTGGAAGCCCGAAGGTGCTAGGTGCCGTTGAGGCCGCTGTTCGGATTGAAGCAAGTGTAGCGGCTGCGCTTGTGTCTGGTGCTTGTAGGAGTGGCAGCGCCGCTGCGGCCGTGCGGCCGTGGAGGCGCCGCTTCGCTCTTTCCGGCGCCTCTCCTGGAGCCGCTTCTGGTTCAAATTGGCCTTCTGCCGGTGAAATTCACACAGCTTGTGCAGTTCGCCCGTGGTTTTGAGCGCTCGCGGGTTGTTGCAGAACTTGAAGGCGTACGAGCAGCGAGAGGCGGCCGGTAGGACGGTGCTCTCGTCGCTCTGGGAGTAGCGAGTCGTTGCGCAGCTCATAGCTCGAGTGGAATGGAATAGCTGGGACCAGGTCGATGACTGCGGGGAGCTTCCGTGCGCGGCCGCTCCAGTGTAGCGACAAATCGATTCTGCCTCCGGCGGGAGCAGCGCGCGCGCGGCGCTCAATCGTGCTGCCATTTGATTTTCCACCGCGGTGTGACACTTGGCTACATCATTTATAACGTATCTAAGTATATTTGAGCCATTTTTGCTTTGACATTTATCTAAGCTAATATTATTAGATAATGTACCCCTAATGCCAAAGGTTGCGCCGACTTTTGGCGCCACGTCTAGGGATGGAATGACATTCAGTTAACCGTGGACTATGCTAAATCCAGTGCTCCGGCTGTACCGACGCTAAAAATTTCGAGCGCTAAGGAGACCATCTCCGCGAGGCGCGACTCACGATGACGATGATGAGGTGTGTGCATCACAACAGTGGGCTCCGTACCAATCGTGCCACTTGCTGGACTTTCGGAGCGGCTGAGTAGCCAACGCCCACGTGTCCGTCGCGTCGCAAGTTGCGGCACGACTCGCAGCATGGCCAGGGCAGCAAAGATCGAGCGCCGTGTACTGCCGGCTGGACCTCGCTCACTCTTCAAACTGCTCCGCGACCTCGACACCGAGTCGGTTGTTCCCTCCCTGTCCTCGTCTCCATGAGTGCGACCTTGGCCAGCCCGAACGCGAGTGCCCTGCCGGCGCACATGCTGTGCGGCTACCGCAGCAAGGTGTGCTCAGAGCCACGCGCGACCAAGCTCGACGGGTCCCTGCACAAAATGTGCGAGTTCCACCGGCGCAAGGCCAACCAGAACCAGCAGAAACTACACCGGCGACATCGACTGGAGCGCGAGCTCCTCGGCGATCTGGGCGGTGCGGCGGCCGGCAAGTCCAAGCGCCGACGGAGACACTCTGACGCGGCTGGGCTGACGCAGCTCGAGCCGCTTGCTGCGGACGATGAGCGCGCTTCTGACATGCCCGAAGAGGACCTGGCGATGTTGGAGCTGCTGCTGTTCGACATGCAGACGCTTCCACCGCTCTCGCCCGCCTTCCTGCCACGCTTTGACAGCGACACGAGCGCAGCCAAGCCGGTGGTCGAAGACGATTTGTTTGCTGGCTCGCAGACCGTGATCGTTTGAGTGCGATAAGGTGCATTTCGGTCAGGCCGACAGTGCTGGCTGTCGGAGCAGTTTGACGCGATAGAGCGGGTTCAATGTTAATTATATATTAGATTTACAGTACTAGAGAGTCGCATGCAGCACATGTCCAGATCGATGATCGCATTTGGCACGGCATTGCGGGGCGTGAGAGTGCGGCGCTGTGGCGCGATCGTAAGGTCCGTGTGCTCCAATGGATTCCATTATGGAAGGCAGGCGAGCGCCTGGCGCGAGAGTTCCCACTCTGGCGCATTGGGATGGAGATGGTAAAACCCAGAAGCCACAAGCGAGCGAATTCTTCTCCACTTTCGATGCTGTGCAATGCAGATGCAACTGTGAACCGCCACATAGACTGTACCACGGTGGAGCACCTCACTCTGTCGAGTTTGGGAAAATTCCGAAAGGTGACTCAAATCGGAAAATATCTTCAAAAGGTGACTCAAATTGTTTTAAACACTTATTCATACAAAATTTCGGTAAAATACGGGTAGGTTATGAACGCTGTTCCGAAACGGTGACATACTGTACGATTACTTTCAGATGTACGTTTAGGACGATCCCAGAGGTCGAGCGGTAGTGTTAGCGCGGTCGTGACGCCGAACTCGGTCCCTGCTCGAACCAACTCCAAGCAAATCGACTGGTCGAACCGGGTACCGCAGCGGTCGCCGACGCTCCAGTTGCAGTCGTCACAGAATATATTCACAGACAGCCAACGCCAGCAGGCCACGGAGCGGGCGTCGACGCTCTCGCCGCCGACACGACCGTCACCGCTGTGACACTCGTCGTCATCATCGTTGTCGTCGTCATAAATAATGGCGACAACGCCGCCGCGCAAGCTTGACGTGGCAAACGCTGCAGGCTCGAAGGTCCTCGTCGACGGCGCGGTGGCGCCGCCGATGTCAGCGCCGTCGACAACCACTTGGTAATCCGAAGTTGGCAGTGGCGAGCCATGTGCAGAGTAGCTCCAGCCAGTGTTGCGACGCGATGAGTCGACACGGTGGCGCCGCACTCAACCACAATCAAACGCACCGCTCCGGGACAA
>JAADXX010000952.1:0-10133 GCA_023338025.1 Phytopythium oedochilum
CACGAAGGCGTTGTTGATGGCCAATCGCTTTGCGTTTTCTGGAGTGACGAACACGGTGGACGCGCTCGCACCTTCCAAAGCGGCATCGGGCGACCGCACTCGACTGTTGGTCATATCAACGAACTCGGGCGTCCACACGCCGACACGAGCGTTCCGGCATCCTTCGCCCCAGTCTGGGTCATTTCGGAAGCGCACGGAATCCACTAGCACGACGACAGTCGTGAATCTCCGCCAGAGCTGGAAGGCCTCGACGTCGGTCGTGCTTGGACGCTTCTTCGAGTGCGGATCGATATAGATTGGCTCGCCACCGACGGGCGGCATTTGCAGGAAGTCTCCCACCAAGACGATGTGCACGCCGCCGAACGGGACATCCAGCACTTGCTTGTACGCGCAAAGTAGCTTGTCGAGCTGCAGCCACTCGCGCTTCGACATCATGGACACCTCATCAACCACGAGCGCGTCCAAGGGGCCGAACCGCTTGTCACGGATAGCGTGTTTGATCCGCATCAAGAAGCTCGCGAGGGTGCGCGCGCCAATCAGGGTGGCGGCCTTCCCGGTGAGCGCGGTCTTCACCAGCGCGCTCTCTCGGTGCCAGCTCGCGCAGAACGCGTCGACTGCGTCGACGACGCGGCTCTTCCCGGTGCCGCCTGCGCCGCCGAGAAACATCAGCAGCTGCTCGTCTCGCAACTCGGCCTGGTACGTCTGGCTCGTGTAGCCGCCATGGTCCGGATCGAGCCCGTTTCGCTCCTGGCGCAGAAAGCGCCGCAGCAGCGCGGTGGCGATGAGGACGATAGCGGCGTGCTGCCGCTCGTTCAGCGTGAATGCCTGCGATACGTCGGCGACAGACGCATAACGGCCGACACTGTCCTCGCGTCGGTCTCCAGAGGTGGCCGAACGGCAGCTCGTGCTGGCCGACTCCAGCGCGCTCGTCAAGAGGTCAATCACCTCGGCCGGACTCTCCTGCCGATACGCCTCCGACGGCGCGGCTCGGTCGGTTGAGGCGTCCTCGATCCATCGCTTGTACTCATCCTCAGTAAAGCCCTCGATCGCTCGGTCCGTGGACTGGCTCAGGTACGCAAACGAGTTGGCGGTCGCCTCCGCGGACGATCGCAACAATGCTCGAAAGGCCGACGCGGAGTCTGCGGCATCGCCTGTCGCCGATGTCGGGAAGACTGGCATCTCCTCGCCGATATTGAAGTTGTCAAGGTCGCACAGCTCGCAGTCTTCGGCCGTCGCTGGGTCGTCCGTGTTAGCTCCGCGGCTGTCGGCCATCGCGTCAACGTCGCTGCGCGTTCCCGTGAGTTCGCTCTCGCGGGTGGCGTCTGGCTCGTCGTCGTAGGCCATCGCCGCATCTTTGGCTTCTTTGTTGACTCGGTGGTACTCGTCCATGTTTGCCATGATTTCGCGCGCAAAGCTCGACCGCGTCGGCTCCCATTGGTGGTACGCTTGCACCCAGGCTGCGTCGCTTGCAGGTTCGGAGACGAGATCGACCGCAGCACGAAACGGCTTGAAGAGCGCGAGCGCGCACCGGCTGCGCCTAACCACGATCTCCGCAGGCGACTCCGAGTCAACGTAGGGCATTCGAATGCCGGCAATGACCGGAGCAGCCTCACGTTGGTGCGTCCCAACGCAATGCGTGCTCTTGAGTGGGTGCGCGGGCAGGAACAGCGACGAGGCCGCCGTAGATTGGGTTCGTTTGCGCCGGAAGTGGTGCATTACGAACTCGTAGAGGCAGAGTCGGTCGAGGACGCGCGGGCGGTATCGGTAGTCATCGAGAAGCGATGCCGGGCGGTACATTGCTTCAGCGCTCGTGTCGCGCAGTTGGACTAGATCGCAAACATGCGTTTCGTCGTGCGTCAACTCCTTCAACACGTCGATCAAGGGGAGCGTCGCGCACGAGTTGCTCATGAAGCAGCAGGAGCCTCGCATTAGGAAAAGAGCCGCAAGGGGTCCCGCGACCTCGCGTCGATTTGTCAACGCAAAGGCGAGCGAGGCCACGCGCTTGCGGCCAATGCTCGCGCGCTCCGGGGGCAACGCGTTCTGGTCGGTCGAGCTCTGGCCGAGCACTTCCCGCGCCCGGCGTCGCTGGAACGCTGCCAGAGCGACCGCGGTCACCGACTCGACGAGCTCCTGGAGCTTCGTAACATACTTGGTGGCGTAGTAAATTCTCAGGAGCGAAGCGACTCCTCCAATCATGACTTGGACGTCATGATTCGACTTAAACGCCGCCATCATCACTCGATTGTACCCGTTCACGTAATCGCAGGCCGCGCGACGCGCGACGGTGACGCCGTCGCAGCTGGAAGTTGAACGGTCGATTCGCGCGCGTGGAAAACCGAATCGACAAATTCCTGGCGCAGCTCCGCGTGCCTTTTTAAAGCAGCTACCAACATGGGACCACCAGTGAAGATTTAGCAAGAAGACCAGTAACGACACCGCGAACGCGAACGCTTGCGACGACCAGCGCGCATCCTCGGTCGAAACAGGCGACGTCAGTATTGCAGCAGCAACCGAGTCGTGTCGGAAGGCGTCGTCTTGGCGTCGCTCGCTTCGTTGAGGAGCTTGTTTGAGCAGTCGCAAGTGATCACCTTCTTCATCATCGTCGTCATCCCGGCTCGCCAAGTACAGGTCGCGGCGAAAAATTGCGCTCCTCGCCTCGGCCATCGACCCTCTGCAGGAAGCTTCGCGAGCAGTTGCAGCGGCCAACTCGTCGGCCGAGTCGTCGCGCAGAGGCGGTGGCCACGACGAAGGGCGATGCTCGAGCAGAACGCGGCGCAGGATGTGCTGCGAGCTCGTCTTGGTTTTGCAGTGGGCGCACTGGACCAAAAGCGGCTCGGCCTTCGGTCCACCGCGACCGCGATCGGTACTCCTGTAAGCTCCGCCTGGGAGTGGGAGCGTCTCCAAGTCTGCATACGAGTGCCCGCAGTATTGGCACGTCGAGTCCGCGATGTCGAGCGCCAGTGAAGTGGAGACCACGCTGTCAGTGTACGCCTCAATGTCTCGGTGGTATTCGTCGCCGCGCGCAGACAGCGTCCGATCGAATGCTTCGCAATTTGGCGGAGCTGCCGCTAGCCAAACGAGGAAGTGGGCGTGCAACGTGCCGCCGCCCTGCGTCTCGACCATTCCATAGTAAGCTTTCGCATCGCCAAACAAGCCATGAAACGACTTGCTCTTGGTCTTGGTGGGGCAGACGCCTAGAACGTGCTCGATGAACGCGTCTATATTGCGCATGAAGAGGAGGGCCGACGCGACGTCGTTCCGGACGCACGCAGCTTGAAGCACAGACCTCCCTGGCGTCTCCGCGAGCTCGGCATCGAATAGAGTATCCACGGACGCCACGCCGGCGTATTGCGCCATCACAAACGACTTGGACACGTTCGGCGTTAGAGTCGCGAAGAGCGCGGGTTGTCCAAATCGTGCTTGATACGCGAACGCTTGACGTCTGCACTGCGCGCGTTCGGCGTCGCTCCCCCGCACGGCGCCGCCACTGAGTTCCACCGTCTTCAGCAGACGTCTCGCGCTGGCTGCGTCGTCGCGGCACGCCGCTGTTCGTCCTTGCCGCCGCAGCTCTTTATCGCGGAGCGTCGCGAGCAGTTGGGCTTCCGACACATCGCTGTACGACTCAAGCAGGGTCGGGTTCCGCCTGCACTTGAGCGCGATCTGCGTGTACATCTGCTGCAGCGAGATGTGATCGAAGCTCACGAGATTGAAGAGTGCGTCCTCGGCAAACCGTCGTGAGCTGAGTAAGCAGTAATGACGAACGCACGCCTCCAGCAACACAGGAACGCGGCGCGCCTCGCCTGGATGGCCTCGGCCGTACGGAAAGAGGTGTGGGAACATTTTTGCAAACACGTGCTTGTCGTTCGACGCAAAGCGGCTCGAGTGCCGCACCAGAAATTGCGGCAGCGCCGACGCCTCGCTCGATAGCTCCTCGACAGAGCACGCGGTCTCAGTGCTGACCTCGCGGTCTTCGGACACAAACACAACTCGGCGCTCGACGATTTCGTCCTCGGCATCCGTTGCATCCCGATCGGCCATCCCGCCGACGCGATCGCTGTCAAGATCGATGGCATCCGCGTCGATATCGGCGTCTTCCGCCTCGCACAGCACGTTCTGTGAAATACATTCGTCTGGCAGCGTAGAACAATCAACCCGCACACCGGCGTAGAAGGTGTTGTGCGTGCAGTAGAACCTGAGCAAATTATCGACGGTCTGGCGGCGAACTCGGTGCATCTTGCGGATGCGCGCCTGCTGTGTCGTCGTGAATGGGCCCGCCAAGACCACTCGGTATGCGGTCGCGTCGTCGATCTGAGACGGCAACAAGGTCGCGGTGGGCCCCGGCGTCGCATCGAATATCAGGCAGTGCGACTGGATAGCGCGGTGGGCGCCACCTCGCATGGCTCTGGTCACCGCGATGACCGACACCAGCTGGGTCATGAGTCGCTCCGGCAGCGTAACATCGTCAAAGTCGGCAGGAAGACGTCCGATGCAAAAGCCGTCCTTAATGGAGAACTTGGGGACCTTGTGCTTCTGCAAGCTCTCATCACATTGCTCGCAGAGATGCATGACGCCCGCTTCATCGCCGCCGCGCTTCGCCAACAGCATTCCTTCTAACTCGGGGAACAAGCCCGAGCAGTCGTACTCGGACAGCAGCGCCGGCGGTAAATCTTCCACGCGGCTATCGAGAAGGCGCCGCATCTCATCGAGCATCATGGTAAATGTCGACTCGGCGGCAGCGTCGACGCAGCGCCCACGTATCACAGACCGCACAGACGGTCTCGTCCAGTCCGGACGGCCCGAGCGCCTCACGCAGTCGCTTGAGTACAGCATCTTGATCCGCTTCAGAGGCCGGATGTATTCGCGGGATGCCTTCGTCGTCCCAAGCACGGCTTGGTCGAGCGCAGTCCGGGCCCGCAGAAACACTCGGCGCTCTGGCAGTGCTTGGCTAACGACAAGGCGTCGTGGCCGTCCCACCACGCGCTTTGCTGGCTTGACGCCGTTCGCGGTCCCGCTGCTGGCGCCTCATTCGCTCGTCGGTGAACTCTCGAGCGCGGTATCGGCGGGCTGCTTCGAGGTTTCGTCGGCGGCGCTCCTCTGGAGTCAAAACCATGCTTTTCCTGCCTCTTGCAGCTTCTCCACGAACTCAGCGATGCGTCTCGTCGGCGCTGCTCGGCCGCAGGCACCAGAGAACCGAGAATCGACCGCAGCTCAGCGTTTGTTGTCAAGTCGACGACGGGCTATCGGTGCAGCCAACTGTCGTCGTCGGCGTTGGCGACTTGCATAACTGCGAAAAGTGCGACCAGGTTGGCGACACGACGCCGATCCCTAGTCGTTCACTTAAAACACAAGTACGCGAGAGTCGCGTCGCAGAATATCCGTCTGTAGCTTTGAACAGCTCCAGATTCGCGTACGGCTTGACGACGAGCATCCGTCGATAGACGTAGATCGAGCCGCGGGTTGTGGCACTAGGAATCTATCCAACGTAATCTGCTTGAGCTTCTTCTTCTGCACGCTCGATCCGCTCGTGCTTCGTTCGCGTCGCTGTCGCTTCTGTCCTCGCGCTCCAATGACACCACAACACATGGAGGACCCACACAGACACGTGATGGAGACCTGCTCATCAACAACGAACACGACTATTAGTTGCCACACACCTCATGATTCCGTCGCAGCACGAATAATCGAATATCAGCAAACGAACCGAATGCTCATGATGATCGAAGCGGTAGTCGATGGTGAGTTCGTCACCTGTGCGTGTTTCGTGGAGCGTAAATACGCCGCAGCGTTCCTCTCCGTCGACGTTCCACTTTTCGACCGTGCAGTTGGGGGCGCAGCTATGGTTCATGAACCGTAGCGCGCTCCCGCGCCGAGTTGCATCGATCACTTCATCCTTGCTTAACTTCATCATGTAGTAGCAGCATTGAGACGCGTAGACCTGCGAATCGTCAGCGAATGCGAGCAATCAAACGTTCGCCACAAGCGTTACCTGTCGTCGCCTCTGCAGTTCGGCGCCAGACACGACCTCGCCAGCGTACTCGCCGACAAAAGCGCCGGCAGCGAGGCTCTCCAACGCAATGATGCCCGCTCCTTTTCGACCGCAATCTATGATCGCAGTAGGCGCGGTCGAGCCGCGCTGGAAACGCTGGTTGCTGCACCGATCTGTGCACGGGCAGGACCCCCAGACGCACTCGTACCGCGCCTAGCGAACTATACCGCATCTAAATGAGCAGCTGCAGCGCCTGCTCGCGACGCACACGCCGTATAGATGCACTGCATAAGCCCGCTACTCACCGATCGATTGAGGCAGCCGTGAAGGCAACCCAACGCGTCGCCAGTAGGCAACACGCAGTCACAAATTGGGATTTCGTCCTGCAGCAGAACACAAGACACACACATTTGCATCACCTCACAATCAAGTGAAGCACGCGCGCAACGCTCACGAACCTCGGCGACTCTGCGCATCTCTCGCTGCAAGAACACGTTCCGCTGGATGAGCTCGACAGACGCGAGCGCACGGTCCATCCTTGGCATGTTCTTGCTATCGGTGAGCACCACCACACGACAATGAACGTCTTACATGCGTTCATGCATCGTCGCCCAGATGACGCAGCGAGCAGTCCCAGAACATAGCAACCGTAACTCGTTGCATACAAAGCTCAGGTAAATCACACCGCTTTTGACTGGGAAAGCGATCGAGCTTTCTCGACGAAACCCGGTCCCATCGCAGCAGCAACCGTGACTCCCGAACCTACAGTTGCATACACAACGCAAGTAAAACACTCCGTATTGGAATTGGCCGCCGCCATCGCCACGGCCGTCAGTCGCAAGCGGCCCATTCACAAACTTGCTCGCTCGCGTGCTTGCCGGAGAAGTCGAGGCCGAGCCACATGCCGTCGAAGAAGCGCGAAAAGGAGTCCGCGCCAGGCGCCAACGCGACCCAGGAGACATCTGCCGACGGTCTTCTCGCGCGCGCGATCACGGAGAAGTCGAAGGACTCGACGGCCTCGAACGACGGCGACACGAACGAGTTGCAGAGCGCCGAGTCGACGCTGCTCGCTGGTGCCCAAGCTGCCAGCGACCTCTTGTCCGCCGTGAAGATAGAGTCGACACTCGCGGCGTCGAAGTCAGCTTTATCAGAGTGGGCAGAGCGGAAAGCGCCACCGTCTTCACGAACGCCGCGACCGTCGCCTACTGCGAGTGCAAACAGGAGCTCCACAGCCTCGACGAAGACGGGGTCGGCGCCTGCAGCTTCGACGGCGCGCGCAGCAACGAGCGCCTCCTCCGCCGCAGGTGAGCACGACATCACGGTAGGGGCGCGATTCAACCGTCCATTCAACTCACCACGCGCTTGTATGTGACTGCAGAGCGAGCATCAGTCCCCCAAGTCGCACGAAAACGTCACCAAGCCGCAGTACGAATCGCCGCTGAAGAAACTAAAGAAGGTATTGGCACAGCACCCACAGCAAGTCATCGACACCATCGACGGTACGTACGAAATGCACCACATGCTCCTTTGCGATCGCACTCACCAGAACGTTTGCCTGTTGTAGGTTTGCGCGAATTCATTTTGAGCAACGATGTCACCGATCCGGACGTGCGCGCCAGCGTTCGCATTCGAGCGCGTCTGCTGTGGATCAGCGCGGACACCGTCAAAGGGATGCACTTCTTGCGCCTGTATCTCAGTGAGACGCAAGCTCCGGAGCCGCTCGAGCTACAGCAGCAGGTAGCGTATACCGCACTCGTTGTCTTGACGTGCTTGCTGACAACTCCATGCGCGCTGCACCGCAGGAGTACCAGGCCGCCCAGTGCCGAGACCCGTTCAGCGCCAACCAGTACTTGATCACGACCTCGCTCAACGAGGTCGACGTCCACAACCCGCGGTTGCCTAACCCAGGCGACGACGTCATGTTCACGCCGATTAAGATGCGTCTCTACAAGAATTGCTGCCAGGTCGACACCAAGCTGCAGAGCATCGCGATCGTCCAAGCGCCCCCGCCTCTCCAACTATGAAGGAGGCGCGACACGCGGACAGTCTACGTCGTCACTCATGCGTCACATTCCATGCCACCACACTACATGAACACACTCGCTTATTATTTCTCTGAAAGCACACACCTTGCCGCTGTCGATCTTCACTGGGGGAGTCACGCATCGTCGGCGTGATCGCCCACCAGCAGATCCGCGCCTCACCAAGTGGCCTACACCACCTATCCACGCCCCAGACCGGGACGGAACGCCAACAAATTGTAACAGTCAATCATCATTCGCATCCATGCTAAGTTCGCACCGCTTTTTAAAAAAAATCGTCCGCATGTTTTCATTCATTATCCAAGTGATAAATTTTAGACTATCGCTTCATACAAAAGGATTGATAAGATAAAGGTTTACCGTGTTTTGTGTATATTTCACACCGTTTTCTGATAGTTGACGGTAATTTACGGTTAGATTTGTTCCAGGTTTGACGGCAAAACTAAGGGACAAAAGTAACGTATCATATATGCTCTATACGTCGAACATTTTCTAATAAAAATATCTTGTATATACTCCTAGTTTGTCATCCATCTCTATTTGTCATCTATAGGCACTCTTTGGCGCAAAGCCTCATCGATTGACGTATAGTTTCGAGGTGGTTATAATTTACAGAAATAAAAAACAAGTTGTCGTCGAACTTCGAACCCCCGGACGGCCCCGTTCGTCCGGTACGCAATGTTTGCAGTTCGAACGATAGTGAGAAATGTTCGTAGTTCGAATGTTCGCAGTTCGAACGATAGTGAGAACTGTGTTATGTTAGGGGGTCTACTCGAGGGCGATTTTCTGTCATCTGACGACCTTCGCGTACCCTTCAGACGACGTTCGGGGAACAACAAACGACCTTCGAGCAACATCGGGCGACCTTCGCGCAACATCGGACGACTGTCGCAGCCTTCGCGCAACATTGGACTACCGTCGCGCGACCTTCGCGGCACACCGCTCAGGCAACGACCGGCAACATAGGTGCACCAACTCGGCAACCTACGATAGCGGGCGGTGGTGTCGGTACGACAGTGAGTGGGAAAGTGAGGGGGGGCTCACCCATACTCACAACAAGAATAATGCACTCACCGACAATGCGCGTAGGCGCAGCGCAGTGGGAAAGGGAGCAGCAGCAACAGCAGCAGCAGCAGCAGCAGCCACCGCGCGCCACGGCATCAACAACAACAGCAACAACAACGCGCTCACCACAGCGAGTGGCCGCGGCTGCTTCGTGTGCAGCATCCGCTGCGGCCGCCAAGCGAGATGGGTTGCCGAGGAGGCGGTCGGGTCGAGCTTCTTCGCGGAGTACAGGTGGCCTCGGTTGCTCGGCGAGCTCGTCGGGCATAGGGAGCTACTACAGCGAAAGCGAGGTCGCACGAGGTACGAGTCTGATACGTTTGTTGGTGCGGGTGGGATGGGGGTGGGAGGGAGGGGGCGGTGGCAGCAGTCACAACACGCTAACACATTCAGCTACTGTGCAATACACAGAAATGCAGCCTCGCCGGGCGGGCGGGCGGGGAGGGTGCGTGTGTGGAGGGGCTGCAGGCAGCGTGTGCTCCTTACCCACTCACAACAGCGCGGCACACGCGGCGGCGGCGGCGTCGTGAGCCGCCGCGGCCAGCGAGCAGGACTGGAACGCTGCCAAGGTGACGTCGCTAAGGCGGTTGAGTCGTTCTTCTTCACGCAGTGCGCTTGCAGGTGGCCTCGACCACGCTGCGAGCTCGTCGGTAAACGGGGTCAATGCGACGAAAGCGTGGCGCGAGGTCACGCGAGAGACGAGCAGATACGATTGCTGGGGCTTGTTCACGACGCGCTGCTGCGACCTCCAGTCCATGACGACCATGGCCTGGAGCGTCTCGCCCTGGACCTTGTACACTGTCGAGCCGACGGCGCAGACAAACGGCAGCTGCTGCGGCTTGACCGTGATCGCGCGCGGGCGGCCGTCGGGCGCCTTCGGGAGCGAGATGGTTGCTTTCTGGTACGCCTCGGTGGCGAAGAACACGGGGAACAGCTCGGGGTCGAGGCCGGGGCGGATCGCGGCCGCGTGCGGCCGCGGCGCGCGGATGACGGCGTAGTCCGGCGACCGACTCGGCGGCTGCACGACCGTGTCCGACGCGCCG